>JAVQJF010065192.1:0-17828 GCA_036023855.1 Gadopsis marmoratus | reverse complement strand
AACAGTAATTTCCATCCTTCTTCGGTAAATTGGTGTAGATAAAGGATTTCTTCCAGGAGAACATCTAAGGGCATCACCATGGTCATGCTTTTGTTGACGCATCCATCCACCCCGACCTTTGCGACTTTGACGCTTTATAACAATGTCACCTGACTTCCTCCTTTGCTCCTGTCAATGACGCTAATGCTGTCATTCTTCTTGGGACGACAGTCTCCAAAATGCACAGTACATCCTTTAGCTGCATGAGACAATAGGGGATTATGGACAAAACTGTTCTGGGGACTCCCTGAGAGGAGCTGCGCACTAGTGAGCTCCCCTGATAACTACATACCTTCAAGGGCTTTTTTCTGTTTGCATTGCCAATAGGAATGTGGACGCAGTTGGTATAGCAACATCAGTCATCATCACACACAATGGCGTGGTATTTCCCCCCCGTTGCAAATACGCTCAATAAAGCCTGGGCTTGACTGTTTGCCCATTTGTCCATGTTTTGGTCAATTTTTTTAAAGCTACTGTTTCACCAATCAGCATACACTTACTTCTGGACCAATCACCGTATACTTATGTCACTCATGGTTCCTCTTGTGCTGGGAGAGTACTCAGAAGTAGAAGCTAAAAAGTTACTAAAAATGGTGATCTAAGGACCATGATTGTCCCCAGTTCTTGCAGTGCGAACACTATAAAAAGGGGAGGAGTCTTCCAACTGTTGGAGTTCCAACTATGAAAAAGTCATAAACACGAACAAGTACACATCAATAAAATGTTCCCAAAGGTGGTTTATGTCATTTTAGGTGGTTCTTATCGTGTTTTTTGTTTTTCATTAGTTGTGGGATGCTATAAAAAGGGGAATTGACAACTTGTGGCGGGTGTATGGGCGGGACCTCAATGTGGCGGCTCCACCGCGCTTCACTACTGCACCAACTCTGGCTCCAAAGATGGCAGCGCCCATATCTGGGATATTTTGGCTTCATATTTGTAAAATGGGAGGAAGTGGAGACACATCATCCATCTTTATATACAGTCTATGGACTGAGATTTTCAGAAGGATTTCACACACCTAAAGTGTTGAGGCATGTCATAGCAGGAATTGCCCAGGTGTCATTAATAACATTAATTAATGATAGCTGCATTCCATTTAGCTGTTACCACCCCAGAGCGCTACTATTAAGCACGCTGACTCAAGGGCTCATGGTTTACTGGGACACTTGATTACGATGGAACCACCATTAGTTTTATCAGGTACACCTGTGCCTTTCTCCCTTTGACAAGTCAAAATGGCAACAGGCCTTTTGTCTTCCGTTGACATTCAGACAAGAACATGCACGTAACTAATATCAGTGCTGTTAAATAGTTCTTTCTTCTGGAGGTCACAGCACATATCACATAGTCATACAATCATTCTATGATGTAGAATGGTAATTTTATAGGTCTGCATGGCTGTGACAGTCACAAGTCAGTGCTATCCTCAGGCTTACTATAACTCCCATTCTCCTCATATTCACCTCTTCATTTTTTACTTCCTTCACATTATCTCAGCGTTTTTTCTTTTTCTTTCTGTAGTCTGCAGCAAAATGCCATATGTCATTTTGATTCACACATGAAGATACATGATAATGGATTACATGAACATGAACGTTACATAATGACACATCCTTAAAGGGGTAGTTCAACATGTTGTCCTTATTTGCTTTCCTTGAAAAATGGTGGTTTTAGAGGAAATTATGTAAAAGAAATTGTTCCAGCACGTAACTCCCTACAAAACTAGAAACTGTTCTTTTTTAAAATTTCTGTTTGTGTAAGGACACAAATGAGTTCATTAGAGGCGGTGGTATGTGTATTTTTGAACTCTCGACAGAACAGGCTAGCTGTTTCCCCATCCTCCCAGTCTTTATGCTAAGCTAGGTCAAGGCACGGACCGGCTCCGGCTCCATACTTAACACAAAAACATGAAAGTGGTATCAATCTTCTCATCTCAGTCTTGAAAGAAAGCAACTAGGCATGCTTCCCCAAATTTTAAACTATTCCTTAAATAGAGTGGGAGGACTTTAATTTCTTATGATCACAGTGGGAAAACACGGCAGACTTCACTGTTGGCTTTCAAGGCTTCTGATCTCCAACATCACTTCACTCCATGCTAATGTGGACCAGAAGATCCCGTTAAATTTCACACTAGACGCACATTGGACTTTATACGATGACCTTTTGCCTTTGAATGTGCATGTTTGTTTATGTGTGACTGAACCTGAATACAGGACAGCACCGTGTAGCATCTCCCTCTTGCGTCCCCCCCCCCTTCAGGATCTTCCAAAAGGCTGAGCTAGTCATATTCCCCACCTGGCTATTTTTCAAAGCCAGACAACGTCTTTCTCTTTATTCAGGCCCAGAATACACACACACACACACACACACAAACACACACCACTTGCAGCATGTTCCTTTATGCATGCCTGTGCTCACACACACACACACACATAAGCATTTTTCCTTTTTTGTTTCTATGCTTCTATGACACACCCTCCCACATCCCTCATTACATTTTCACCTCTTTCTCTTACACACTGTATTTGCGTCATACCTTTTGTTTTATAAAATGTATTCCTGGAACAGACCGCTTTCAATTTGCTGACATACAGTTAAGTGCTTGATTTTAAAAACCAAGATCTTCTCCAATCAGTGTTGTCCACCCCTGATGTGATACAGTGAAGGTTTTGAAATTTGCCATACTGGTGTAAAATACCAGCAGGTTTTAATCCAAAAAAATCTATGTTCAGCTTGAAAAGTCCCATATCAGTTGAGCCCTATTTTGCTTTTTCCACTCTTCCTCATTTTCTCCCCCACTCTCTTCATGCCTCTTCATCCCCCCCCCCCTTCTCTCATCTCTCTCTTCATCTGTCCCACTATTTCTCACTCTCCTTCTCTCTAATTCTCTTTCTCATTTGCCTCACTGTTTCTTCTTCCACATGCGGGAACTGTCATTATATGTCATGGCGTATCGGTTCTCTGCATGCATATATGAGCCTCTCTCTTTCTCTCTGTCTCTTTCATGTTTGCCTGGCAGTCATACATTACGTTGGAGAGACAATGCCCCCTCCAGATAATGCCGTAAATGACGGAATTTACATACATATGCTCGCATGTGCAACCGCAGCCTCCCATATCTGCCGCACTCAACGCAGGCTGGATTTCAGCTTGTGTGTGTGTGTGTGTGTGTGTGTGTGAAGTGGCGCTCCAGAGGGACCATCATTAGAGTGGATCTAGACTAATGACACAGGAAACTGATTCACACTGAGAGAACTTCTGTAAAGCCCCCCACCAACCCCCACAACACGCACACACACACACACACACACACATACACACACAGGCATATAGCATACTACATTCCTGCTTTCTGTCTTTCTGTAAACGAAAGGAGGGTTAGAGCTTTCCACTGCAAAATTGTTATGACCAAATAATATACCAATTTAACTCATCAGTAATCCTCTTAACTATCACAACTGAAAACGTAGTCCAAAAATGACGCACACACAGAAGCTGTAATCCAGCCTGCGTTGAGTCACATCAGAGGATGTTTCATTAAACAGCAATAGTTTATATATTTCATGAGGATATATGGAAATACATAATGGAAAACAATCTATATATTCCATGACATCATATAATAAACCACTTTTCTAAAGGAAAAGGAAGACACTTAATTATAGAAATGTAAAAATGACATTCTGTGGTGTTGGAAGGGAGTCAGGCGCAGCGACTATGCACAGCTTCCTGAAGTCGAGGCGTCCAGGTCTGGCACCATCATGCCTGTATAAAGTCCTATACTAAACCACATGCCCACTGACCATTTCTGGCCACCTGCAGTAGAGGTGGAGATGCTACACAGAAGTACTGGGCGGATGGATGTACTGTATTTGTCAAGAAATAGTTTCAAAGCATAATACCCACTAAAATATAAAATTAAATTAAAGGTCTTTATAAGCATATTTTTGGACATGGCTAGCTGTTTCCCTCTGCTCCCAGTCTTTATGCGAAGCTAAGCTAACCACATCCTGATCCCAGCTCTGCATCCAACACACAGACATGAGAGAGATTGTGGCAATGATAGAAACATCAGATCATGATTTTGAAAACGTTTTCCCACTCCATCACCAGGAAAACCAGGACATCAACATGAATGAAATTTTATTTTAAATACAGAATCGCGCATAATTAATTAAAAACAATATTGTAATTTCCTCATAGTATGGTTTCTTTGATTATGTGATATAGGCAAACAACATTACTTAAAAGAGCACTATCTATGAAGTGGAGAAAAACAGACAAAACCATACAAAATAATTTGTCAGCATATTCTCTTAAGGTTACCACTCTTAATACAGCCAAGTAGTCACACTGGAGCGCAGGACTATCTTAGTGCTGACCTGAGATTATAGTGTGCAGACTGGCAGAGAAGAAAAATATGTTACATGCATTAAACAACATGACATTTAATCACGTTTCATCACATTACCGTGCTTTGAGGGACACAAGAATGGGGCCAAAGCCCTGCGTGTCTGATTATGACATAGTTTCTTTTGATAGATTTAGCATTCCAACTGGTTCACGCTCATATATTAGCTCCTCGTTGAGAAAAAAAGGCAAAGTCTCCAAATAAGAGGAACTGGAGATTCTGCTTATATGTCTTTGGTTTTTTTTTTTTGGGCCCTTATTTGGGTTAGCCACTTAGGAAGGAGGATCTACTGGCTAGTAAATGCGTGCATATTTGATGGCTGCACCCGCTGTTGCGCTTTTAAATACATGTGCTGTGTGCCTTGTTTGTGCTTTATTCCACTGTTTATTGTATGTGTCCATGTTTCATCCACCACTGTGACTGCATCTTTTTTTAATAACCTATTTGTTTAATGGCTCGTAGTCTGATGCATGCAGAAATGGAACTGCCAGGCTTAATGTTTGGACTGGGCTCAGGGCCAGGTCATGTGTTTTACACCTGTGCCCTCTGTGACATTGTTCAGCTGCTACACACATACACGAACTGTGACTTTAAAAAGCACCAAGCCTCGTATGATAGACTTTTTTTTCTTTTATGTTGTTCAGAGGTTATACTGCACGTATTTCCCAAACTGATGGAGCTCACCAGGAGAAAACACTGAACAGATGTTAGTTTTAACAGAAAACGCTCACTTGTGGAGCCGGTCTAATCCCTATGTCCCTCAACCCCTGCTGAACACATAACTGGGCAGAACCTGCAAAATAGCTCAGAGACTAATTGTGCCGTGTTAGAAACTTCTCCCATCATGGACTGCAGAGAGTTTGTTTAAAGAAATCTCTACCAGGGTTTCACCACAGTGGGATTTTAAAGGCTCCTATTCAAACATTGTTACAGATTTGTAGTGTTTAGTGATTTTTAATACCAGAAGATTTGATAATTTAATTTACTCAGAGAATTCCATGATTTCTCTCACTTTTTCCTCTCACTGCTGAAATTATGAGACTGTCAAAAATAGAACCATATAGGTCGTCTGGGCTTACATTTATTGTTAGGCGGCAACAAAGGACTTTCAACTACGAGACCACTGTTCGTGTCCCGTCTGAAACCATTAGTGATTTTACATCCGCGAACGAGCCAGTTCCTTTCATACGAACGTAGGGGACCAAGTCGTACTTGGTGAGAGCTGATCTTTTTATTGTTGTGCCCAGATGTCCCTGCCTGCCCTAAATCCACTCCCCTTCACGTGAACAATGACAACCAGCCAGTCACAGTGTTGCATAAATTTCATTCAGGGTAAGGTGACTTAATTTACAGAACACATTTACAGAAGGTTCAATTCAATTCAAAGCAGTAAATTCACTGACAAAGCAGAGGGATATGGCGTGGCCTAATGCTCACAATGCAGATCATTGACATCAGGTCTGGTAATAGAAGTCATTTAGTGCTGTTGAATGTGGTCCACATCTGCAACATGAAGTTATATTGGTGGGGTGTCTAGTTTGAATCTGATTTTGCAGATAATCCTAGTAACCCCTGTCCCCCTAAAAAACAGACATGCAAACAAACAAATGGTTCTTGGAAAGGAAAGGAGCCATAAGATCCAGATCCCTTTAAAATTAACCGTATTTCCAATCACTAGAAACAAAAGATCAACCTTGAATTATTTGACTTGCGTGCAAAACCTATCTTATGTAATTAATGTAGTAGATTTAACCCAAACCTAACCAAATTGCAACCGTTTCACACATTAGGCACGTGCTCATTATTGTTGCCATACTGGCAATAGTCCTTGATGCCTATATATATGTATTAACAAATGTCCTGTTCTTTAGATTAGTTTGGGGGACTTGTTGGAAATTTCACTTGTTTGTCCTCTTTCTCACTTTCTGTGATTCGGTGACGCGCAAGAAGGGTTTGCAGTCTCATGCAGGTCCTGTTGTGACTTCCTTATCATATGGGAAATAAATCATACGTTAACCAACTTTAGATAGTAACAAAGTCATGTTCCACAGTCAAACAACATCCTAACGACTCCAACAAGCAAAAGAGAAAAAAACAAATTGTCAATGAACCTTTTCACCGACTCTTTCCATCTCGCTTTTTCCATCTAACTCTTCTCTTTATTGTTTACTTTTTAATTAATCGCGCCGGTTCATTCTAAACATGTCAGAATAAATACATTTTTCATCCTGGTGATATCGGCCCGCCGCTCTGTTATTAATGCTGCAGAGAATTCAGCCACTGTTTGCAAATAATATCCTCAAATTGAATCATTGTTGCATGAATATATGCAAAATATTCATTTCAGGCGGCGTGAGGGTTGAGTGCTTTTAAATTGGAGAGATCATTCATGGCTTCACCTTTTCAGGCGAGATAAAGTCGTGTGCAGTAACATTACAATGTCAGTGGAGGGGAGGATGGGGGGTGGTGGCAGGGAGAAAGGGATGAAGGAGAGAGGGATGAGAGAGGGAAGAGGTAGAAATAATGACAAGAGAAAAGCAGCGTGAGTCAATAAAAACAACTAAATCCAAAATGAATGAGAACAGAGAAATGTAAGACAAAGGAATAAGAACAAGGACAGAGTGAAATAAAAGGCGGCTCTGTCTCGCTCTTGTTCCATCACTTTGTAAGCATCACACAGAACGGATCAGTGTGTGTCTGTATGTGTGTGTGTGTGTGTGTGTGTGTACTGTTCTGATATTACAGGTTGGTGTTATTAATAAGTCAGGTAAGTGACGCAATTAAAACTTGTGAGCACTCACAGTTTTATTTACAGTTAATTTTCTTGTAAAATAACACTAGAAATGAACATCAGTGATAGGTAATTAGGTAGTGTAGTGAAGCACACTGCTAGTTATAGTAAAGATGGAAACAACATTATTTATCAGAAAGTATGAAGTCTCTATAAAGAATGTAATCTAATGTAATACCTTTATTATGAAAGTAATGGAAAATAATCATGGTTAAATGGCCAAACCGTTACATATGCAGCCACCTTGAAGCCACATTTTAGGCCCGTTTGTATTATTCCATGTCTGTTCAGCAAACAAAGTATTCATTTAAAAAAAAAAAAAAAACAGAAAGGAGGAGACGAGGTGTGACGGCTTCACCAAACCCACCAAACCAAAACAGCCATTTTTTAACCAGTGGACCATCAGATAACCCTGTATACCATTTGCATGTTAAGAGGTTATTCTCCACACTCTCCTCTGCCTTTCCCATCCCTGCACCACTTAAAAGTTCCCCACGTTCTTCTCTCTCATGCAGCTGCAGATTAACAGGTCTAAATGCAGCATAATCACCACCAGAATCAAATTCCTCAGATATGAATGCCGTTGCTGTGCTTCCACCAATATTTTATGGTAATACAATAAAAATGTAAAGTTGAAAATCGCAGTTCCTCTTCTTCTTCTTCTTCTTCTTCTTTTTATGTAAAAGGTAAACTGAAGAGTAGCGGAGGGGGGTGAGGGAGGTGGTGGTGGTAGGGGGGGTTCATCACATGGCCCCGGCCTCGCCTAGGGATAGGCTGTCGCTAGGAGACAGAGGCAGGGAACGGACCAGTGGCAATGATGTATTAACTGGCGAAGGTGGCTGACAGTAATCTTTGTCACTAGATGCAGTGGCTGTCTAAGTCCTGTCATTTTATGCATCTCATGCAAAACAGATGTACCCGGATACTACAGGCTCAGGGGGAGAAAGAGGGAGAGAGAGAGAGAGAGATCCAGGCAGGATGGAGGATGGAAGGGGTGGAGGTGGCAGGGTGGAGGGGAGGGGGTGGTGGCAAAAAAAAAAAATCATTATACAGCTAGAGGTTGGAAGGGCTGTCACAAAGAATTTCATTATTTTTCATCCGGTATCGAGAAGGTGGATTGTGCATATTGTAATTTTTTCCCGCCACCATAAGCCTCTAAATAATTTGGGAAGTTTCCAGGGCAGAAGTTTTCCCTTTTCTCTCCGCTCATTACCCAGAGTTCAGGGCAGAGGTGCTCAATCACCCCGGCTGAAGGAAACGCTTACACATAGAAACACGCCCTGCCGCCACCACCTCCTTTCTCCTCCTCCCTCCTGTCCTCCCCTCCGCTTTCTATCCACACTCCATGCTTTACCACTCCATCTCCCATCCCTCCCCCTCCTCCTCCTCCCCTCACAACCATTGTCCTTGCCACTTGCCTGGTTCTTCCTTTATTTCTCCGCCTTTCTTTCACTTTCGCTTGCTACAACGCTGCTATCCTCGTTGTCTCCTTTTTTGTTCTTCACCTCGTTCCTTGAGTTTTTTTTTTTACTTTTTCCTCCTTGTCACCATTGCCCTTGGTAACCTCTTTTCATTCTTTGACTTTCTCCCCCTCCCATAGCTTCTCACGGATAGCTCTATCATCTCTTTTCTCTGTCATTCACTAATCTTCCTCTAACTTACTCCACCATTATTAGGATTGAGAGCTCCATGTTCTAAATGAATAAAACCATACCTTCAATGGCACACATCCTCATACTTTGAAATGCTTTGCTACTGTATCAGCACCATTCTTGTTCAGGTCGTCCTCCCTTGAATCGGCCTCCGAAACCTTCAAAAGTCTGTGTTTAGACTGTGTACTTTTGTGTCCTTTTTCCAATCATCCTTTCATGAAGGGAAACTCAGGTATTTTTAAACTTTGATTCTACATCCTTTACAAATGTTGGGGTTTAATGACTAATACTAAGAGTAAGATGCTTATTGTTGAACCAGAAACAGAAGTCTCGCTCAATGAAAGGTCTCACTGTGAAATCTCGCAAGAGGCTGAGTTGTTGCAGGAAGACAAAAGGAACTTACTCCAATAATTTGTAAAAATAGAGCCCTGGTTTCTATTTAACAGAAAGCATATGTCACTGCATCATCAACTAGTGAGTACAAACAGCTAACAGATATTTAAAAATATAATTTTATGGAGAAAGGAAGGACAGAAGAAGATGTCTTAAATCCATGTGTCCATAATTTAAACTAGATGTAAGATGATGGAGTATAGATGTAGTAACTGAGACCTGACTGGAACCTGCGTCGGGTAAGTCCAAATTTGATTCAGTCACATTGGGTTGGCCCGTTCTTGCTGCAGGTCTCTGGTCTGTGTATCAGTAACACCCGGGTGGATCCCAGTGGACTCATTATCAGCTCTCATCGCGCGCTGCGTCAGAATCATCACAGGGTATAAATGTGTTCTTTGAAGTAGAGTGTGAACTGTGGAGAAGTGACAGATACTGCCACTCTCTTCCACAGCGGCTGCTCCTTCATTGGTGGTGCATCGCGTTGACGTTATCTCTCTAATTGGGCCTCTTTGGGTTGACCGTATTATGAATAAAGTCTAATAATCCTCTGGTCTATTTGGATCCGGTCTGACTGTCGTCAGGTCCCTTTCAAATCCTCGCTCTCTCTTTTAGTTTTTGCTCTAGTTTATTAAATGTATTTACTGTATATCAGGAACCATGTACAAAATGCATTAATCTCACCTTCGTACCAGATTTAGGTACAAGCTAATTTGGGTGAATAGTGAATGAGGTTGAGGAGGGTCGAAACGATTCTGCACTGAAATGACAGCTGACAGCATGTGAGAGGAGAACAGATTTAAAGTTTGGCAGCTACAATATGATTGGCTGATGGAGATTGTGGCAAAAACTGGTTGGATAAGTGAGAGAGTAAACGCCCATAAGAAAGAGAGGGAGAGAGAGATGTGAATGAATGAGGCATAAAGATAGTCTTTTTGATTGAAATTACGAGATTTATTTTCATAAAGAATGCCATGTTCTAAAAGTAATGCAAGTACAACTGAAATCACAAAGATATGGCATCTCCCAATATTCCGGTAGCAGTCTTCAAGTCCAGCAATGTAATCACTTTTTTAAAATGAGCTGTCCAAATTCATCACATTTTAATTTAGGTGAAATATCAAAAGGAGGGTGAGTACAAAAAAGCTTGAATGAATGCTAAAAGCGCAGCGATTCAGTTAAAAGGTTTTGACTGTATTGCATTTTCACCTTGTCGGGGTGGAAAAGCCTCTGAAACAGCACCATGCAATGCTGCATTTAAACTTTATAAAGGAAATACTATAAATACAGGTGTACGTACAGTCTCCATACACTCACACACTGGCTACACACAGGCCAATCCAACTGTACTATGTAAAGTACACTACTTATATTTTACTCTTTTTCTCCACGCTAAAATGACACTATTGCAACAAACTATTGCAACTTAATTGCAACATCTATTTGCTGCAGAGAAGCACATCACATATTAACGACAGTGTACATAGTGCATGTAGACAGTAGCAGAAGGACGATATCTTTTTATCTACCTGCAATAAAACTCACCCTCTGTCGAAGCCATGAATAACACTTATACTGCCAGCTCATTCCTTCACCCAGGAGAGAGAGAAGGGGCGGGATAGGGAGGAGGAGACAGCATGGAAATTAAGAAAAACTGCATGTTTAGATACACAAGAATGGAAACTAGAGAGGAAATGTGCAGTTGAATGTAGGCAGTTTAGGTAAATATAAAGATATGAAGATGATGATGAAGATGACACACAAGAGGTCATGTAGTATAACACTATAATGCTCAAAATGAATCGTCAGCTATTTATATCAATCCCGCCACACAGGCCCCATTTTTGCTGGGTGGTAATTGCATATTAATTTAGCAATATGCAACACATTAGTACAAAACCGACATAATGACGGTCTCAAAAGTGCATTTGCACTTGCACACAGGGACCCATGTCAAGACAGGGCCTCAAGGTCAGGTACTAAAGCAGCACCCACCTTAAATCCCTTATGTCAAAAATTGTGCTTTAGTGCTGTATCCATTAATTTAAATTAGCAGAAACCATGTTGGTACACAATAAGCCTAGAGCTTTTGGGAGCCCAGGAGTTCTGGGGCCCCTGAGAAGATGCCTGGTCTGTAACCAAGCTTTGAAGGTAGGTCTCAATGTCTCATCTTGTGGCACATCTTGTGGAGGGGCCCTGTGTCCTAACCTAGTTTTATTTACCTGTTATATTTAATTTCATACGGTGCTCACATTTTTCCAAATGCTGTCCTGATGCAAGGTCAGTCTGGCTATGTGGGTGTCCACATACATTTAACCACGTAGTATAGTTTGTCCACACATATTTTTACCAATACACCACTGTCGAACAGAGAGAGGAAGACAAGGGGGAGTTAAGTGAGAGAAATAAAAAGATATATATATATATATATATATATATAGTCAAGTGAGGAAAAACTCACAGCAGTGAAGTAAAAGGGAGGAAAAAAGCAAAAGAGTGGAGGGAAAGAGGGAGAGGAAAGGGTAGAAGAATAAAGGGGTGATAGAGAGATCGAGAACAAGAGAGAGAGAGAGAGAGAGAGAGTGGGAGAAAGAGATGTAAGTGGGCTCTGCGGAGGCCCCAGTCGGTGGCAGTCTGTCTCTGATTTCCATTCATTGTTAAGATGGATGAGATCCCAGCCGGACCGAGAGCCGACCGCCGCATTTTTTCTTCTTCTGCTCTTTCCCTTTTTTGGGGGGGATAGGGGGGCATTATTCAAAACAGAGCTTATTTTTGGTGGCCATTATGCATGCACACCTGATCAGCATGTCAGCCTGGCCTCCCTGCATCGCATGATGGAACGGCCCAATTTACCTCTTTCACCTGCCTTGCATAAAGGCACACTGAGCGCACACCGGCAGGCATTCGCTGTACTGTACAACACACACACACACACACACACACACAGTGGACTCGAGGTGGGAGGATGGAGTCGAGCGGCAGTGTGCATGATCATACACTGATGCGGACACACAAGCGTGCGCACACACTGCT
The DNA here is from genome assembly GCA_036023855.1 of Gadopsis marmoratus. Lineage (NCBI taxonomy): Eukaryota > Metazoa > Chordata > Actinopteri > Centrarchiformes > Percichthyidae > Gadopsis > Gadopsis marmoratus. The sequence goes on along the minus strand of JAVQJF010065192.1, from coordinate 5,512 downwards.
GTTTATTTGCAAAGCACATATGAAAGTGTGTACTTGCACCCTGTACAGCCAACACTTCCGATGTGACACACACTCAACTACTGTAGATGTAGACACACACACACACACACACACACACACACACAGAGATGTCCCACGCAGCCTCCAAACTGTGTCGGTTGATACAGAGTCAAAAACTGAATTCATTAGCAAGTCAGGACTCTCTCTCTCTCTGTATCTCTCTTCCTCTCTCACTCACGAATAATCTTGACAATGCAAAATTACAACAATATTGATCGAATCTAATTTAAATGCCTAATTATTTGTAATCAATCAACTGATAATTGAGTAAAATGTTAGTTACTGTATACATTTGAGTCATGTACCACAGGACATGCTTTCACCATTCTACTGCTTGTGTCTATTTGCCAAGTGCATCCAGTCTGAAATGTGGATTTGGTCGAGTATGTCCCAAGTTTGACCTTCCTAAGTATTAGTCTGGGATTTGTTATTTCTTCCCAGTACGACTTCCCTTTTAATTTGGTCACAATGTGGCTCGGCAAAATTAGCTACAGCTTTCCTGAAGCTCTGCCCAAGCCTGTATTTATGGTCTTACTCATCACGTCGACACTGGCAGACCCACAGAAAGAAAAGAGACCCTCCAAATGTGTATCTCCCTGTGAATGTTATGAACCTTATTTTTCCATGGAAATAAATCCCTTTTTAACTACTATGCACAATCAATTTACTGTTAAATAAACCACTCCCATTGACAGTGATTGTCTGTCCAAGCATTCTAATCTCTTTTTTTGAGGTTTCGTGGGTCTTTTTTCTTCTTTTCCTAAACTAAATACACAAAACAATCAATGCTACCATAAGCTGCAAACAAACTAGTTAACTACCTATTTATTTTTATGAGCAAAGCCCCCATGCACCGTTTGCGTGGCTTTCTGCACAACATTATGTATTTAGCCAAGAAATTACATAATTAAGACTACGGCTCTCATTTTAAAACAAGTCAGCTGGAGTTAACCACAGTTAGCTAGCTAGCTACAAGAACCAAATTCTACGTGGTAAATCTGCCACTGTTATCATTGCACACTGGATATGTGCAGGGGCTTAGCAGAGGGTCAGTTGCCATCAACGAATAACAAGGATTTCAAAGATTATCACTTTATGTAAGAGCTTAATCAGCTGGAGCTGGAAGAAAAAGTTTCACAAAAAGAAAACACCGACCAATATGTGAAAGGCTTACTTTCACTGTTAATTTTTTGGTATCTTTAAAACGATTGAAGAATGTCACCCTTTCAAAGTGTTATTATACTTTATGTCTAATGGTTAATACAGTAATAAATTTCACATTCTTGACATGACAGCTTCGGACTTAAATTGCAGCCTTATATGTTTTATCTGACAAGCCTGATTTTCCCATCACACAAATCGTTTTCTACCTACAGCCAAAGCAATATCATGGAGTTCTGATTACAGGATGAGCAGATGTCCATAATTACAGAGAATGTTTCTCAGCACAGAAAGTGTGTTAACCAGGCCGAATGTCTGATTTTCTCTGAGTAGAAAGAACTCAGGAAGCACCACTGGAGATGGCAGTAAGATGTTATAAAACATCTTTGTGATGCTTTAACTCAGTTCTATCCTTTTTCCGATGTCCTTCGTCATACAGTTCTACATCTGTGAGGTTTTTGAGCCGCACAAATGTGCAATCAACTACCATACTGCTGCCATTCAAGCGAAAATGTTTATAAGGACTTTTCATTTTAATGCTTGGTAAAAAAATAACTGAAACCGATATAGTGACATGATATACCTAGTGTGCAACTAGCTCTATTTCTGTTCCTTTTGGTCCATCCCTCAGGAGCACCCTGGCTTTACTTTTCTAGTGACAGAGCTGATATATGGTTCATGTCTTCATACCAAAAAGTCAATGTTTTTCTTCCGAAAAATAATCTTATATTATTATTATATTATTATGATTTACATTATTTTTCATTACTTAACATTTTTCTTTCATAATCCTAATTGTGCTTTGGCAACACATGTCAAATGTCATGCCAATAAAGCCTATTGAACTGAATTGAATTAATAACAGGTAACTACGGTTATCAGATGTGGAGGAGAGGTACACAGTTGGTAAGTCAGAGAGTGTGTGTCTACATATTTTCTTCAGTTTTATTTTAACTTATTTTTCAGTTATCTGTTTAATTATTCTGTTTATGTACATGTTTTTTATGTCACACTTGCTTTGGCAATGTAAACGTCTGCTTCCGATGCCAATAAAGCCCCGTTGAATTGGACGGAATGGAATTGTGTGTTACCTTCACAGTAATTGCACACAGTATGTGGTAGCAGTGCCGTGTTAACCAGGATCACACTGTTGGCAGTGCGTTCCCTTCAGATGAGAGGATCTGTTACTGTTAAATTATTCAGCTGCAGATGCATTGTGTCCAAGGTGTTTGCTTATGTGTCGATAATGCGTGCATTAACTTAAATATGTTTTGTCCTGGTTTTCTGTAATAATGTTTTTTATGATGCAGAGTTGCAACAGGTTTGATATTGTAATAAAACACATCTAATTGTATAAACAGTGTGTAACAGCATATTAATCACTTCACGGAGCAGTCTGTGCACTGTACTTAATTCTGAAAATATCAACTACAAAGAGAAGGCTACACCTTGATAATCGTGCCATCTCTCTAAAGGTTTGACACAGTAAAAGGATATCCTCCCCAGCTCTGATTCAGACATGCCAGATTCTGTACATTATGGCAGGGAGACTGTAGTCCTCTTGTTGGAGGATCTGAAGACCACCCAGCCCAAACAATGTTTTTATCCAGGAATTAGCTGACTTATTATCCTATGAAACAATTATTTTAGATAATTTTATATTAGGTGAAGGTGAAGAACCCACACATTCGAAGGGTGACACCCTTGACCTACTTCTGTATAGTGATCTCATCCGTCTGATCATAAAGCAGAGTGCCCTAAGATAACTTTTTTATGATATGGCGCTATATAAATTGAACTGAATGTAATAGGATTTTATTCACCATACCCCTTAATCACAGCACACCGCCTTTTTACTATGTCCGCTAGCAAGTATTCTGAGCTTTTTACCTCTGCTACTTTAACTGTTTTTAATCCACATTTTAACACAGCGGAGCTGGAATCCCGTTCAGTCACACCTGTCAGAGTGCCCTGGACTCCGTTGCTGCAGCATGGCTAACCGAGTCCACCAAAGAATTAAAGAGGGAGTGTAGGAGAAAGGAACTCATTAGCAAAAGGCATTGTTCCAGCGTATTTTAAACATGCTCTGGTCCATTCTCTTTCAAAGAAACCTAACCTCGATCATTCTGTTCTTAGTAAATTTAAGGCAATATCTACACTTCCAATTCTGTCAAAGGTTTTAGAAATTTGGGGCTTCAACTCAACCCCCAATGAATGATCTCCTTTTAGCTTCTTCAACTCACATTAAATGTGGTGCACGGCAAGGTTCAATTTTATTCTCAATCTACAGGCTTCCACTTGGTCAAATCATCCAACATCATAACGTCTCTTTTCATTGCTGCGCAGATGCACAGATTCCCTGCTGCTCACTGAGAGTGGCCTTGGTCCATTATCGGATAATGTGAAACCTGTTGACAGAAATTTGGGAGTAGTATTTGATTCAGATTTACGTTTTGCACCACAGATCTTAAAAGTTGTCCAGTCCTGTGTCCTTCAAATAAGAACCATCTCCAGAATCACACCAGTGATTTCCCACTGTGACCTGGAAAAAGTATTTAATGAGGCTCAACTTCTGTAACGCCCTCCTTTCTGGCATAAACCAAAAGTCACTCTCTCGCCTCCAACTAGTTCAGAATGCAGCAGCTCGGCTTCTTACTGGTTTTAACAAACAGAAAGGCTTCTCTCCATTGGCTCCGTATTTGACTTAGAATTGATTTTAAGATTTTACTGACCACTTTTAAAGCACACCTGGGTCTGGCCCCAAGCAATATAGCAGAAATGAGCCTTAGATCCTCAAGTGGGGCCCAAAGTCAAGGCTTAAATCTAAAGGTGACAGTGCTTATGCCATCAAGACGGCCCCCCCAGCTCTGGAACAGCCTGCCTGAGGAGACAAGGCTCGCAGAATCAGTAACCTCTTTTAAACTTTTAACTTCTTTAAACCCATTTTTATAAACTTGATTTCATGTGAGGTCGTCTTTATATTGTCTTTTTTATTGCTTTTACTGTTTTTAATTATTTTTATTTGTATTTATTGATCATTAATCTTTATCTTTGCTTTTGTTTTGCTTTATTTATTTATTTATATTGCTTTCAGAGTATCCTGCTTTTGCTTTGACTGTCATAGCACTTTGAAAACTCTGCTTTTAAAGGTGCTACATGGATAAAAGTTATTATTATTACATTTTTCTAGCTCACATGCAGCTCTTTACTGGAGGTCGCCACTGGAGGTCATGGCAGAAATGGAAGTGAAGAAAAATATTATGTAAGGCGATAAGGCAGAAGAATCAAACGCAGAGGAAAAGGTCGAGGCAGATGACCGCCCACCCAGAGCTTGGTTCTGCTTGAGGTTTCTGCCTGTTAAAAGGCAGTTTTTCCTTGCCACTGTCACCTGGCACTTGCTCATGGTGGAAATGTTGGGTCTATACATATACAGTTGGTTTAGACTTGCTCTATATTAACAAGTGCTATGAGATAACTCTGTTATGATATAGCACTGTATAAATAAAATTGAATTGAAAAGGAACTGAAAAGGAAGGTGAAAGGGTGCAAAGAGGACAGACGAAGGAAAGTACTGTAGAAAGGAGGAAAGGGACTTGGAGAAGTGAGAAGAAGAAATGGGAGGGCCGTAGGAGAACACATCGCTGAGAGGAGGGGATGAGATGAGAAAGAGGTCAGACGGAGAGACAGAAGAAAAGCAGCGAGGTCGACATGATGGAGATGAGCGCAAGGTGAGACGATGGGAGGGAGGGAGGTGAAGTGAGACGAGAAGGGCAGAAATGGAGAGCGGGAGGAGAGAGGGATGAGGGAGGTGAAGCAAAGCCCAGCGGAGCCTCCTCCAGATATTTACGGCATCCGGCTCTTTCTCAGCCCGGCCAGGTGGGGAGAGCAGGTGGACCGAACAGGTCAGCTCATTAACACACACACACTCTCAGTCTCTCTCTCTCTCACACATAGCCACCATTGTCCCATTTTGGCTAACGTTCAAGTGTGACATTACTGTGGCCACGAGGTTACTGCTTCCCTCCCCCGTGTAAAAAAAACCTCCAGCGTGGCTGTTCCATGCAGGCTGGTCCAGGTGTGTGTGTGTGTGTGTCATTGCGTTACAGGGGTTAAAAAGACATGACCCAAGTATGGGACAGAGAGGAGGAATGATGCTGTGTGTTTGTGTGTCTATGTGTGTGTCCATTAATCATAGCTGTGCTCCAGGCCAAGCCCTCTGTCCCACCCTTTCACACAGCGGACCACACTCACCTCTCTGTACTGCACACACACACACACACACACACACACA
>JAVQJF010065177.1:0-30386 GCA_036023855.1 Gadopsis marmoratus | reverse complement strand
AGTGATGCCCTGGTCCAGGTCTGGGAGGAGATACGCCAGGACACCATCGGTCGTCTCGTTAGGAGCCCCGACGTTGTCAGGCAGCATACAAGCAGGTGGAGGCCATACAAACTACTGAGGACCGTTTTGAGTTGCTGCAATGACATTTCAGCAAAATGGACTAGCCTGCCGCATAATTTTTTCACTTTGATTTTTGGGGTGTCTTTGAATTCAGCCTCTGTAGGTTAATAATTTTCATTTCCATAGTTGGCCTGCACCTTGTGTGGTAGCTCGTGGCCATCGGTGTGTAATTGTGTTGCCCGAATGTGTGAAAGAGCAGCAAAAATCTTGTGAAGTGCTTTGGATAAAAGCTACATAAATGTAATCGTACCATTTTATGAATACAGAAATATACTGCTTAATGGCAGACTGACATTCAAGATTGATTTTAAGAAGATTTTAAATTAAATGTAACATGTTTTTTATAGAATTAAAACCTTTTTGTCTTTGAGAAATTGTTTCTGTTGAGCAATGAAGTGTTATGTTTACACTGGATTACAAGGGCATTATGCAATCTCTTGCTGCCCCGTCATGAGTCAAACTTATACCCTATCTACCACAAAATGTTAGTTTATCACTAATGACACATTTCATATTCATCACTGCACTCTTTGTTTCACCTTGTTGTTGTCGGTATGCAGTAAAAATATGACCAACTCACCCACACAATGTGATCTTGAATATATTATTTACTGAAGTGATGAAGTTAGATAAGTTTGACAAGGTCATAAGACAGGTGCAAGCCAACAAACTTATAGATCGATCTAAGAGCGATATATTTATAAAACTCATTACGGATCCCAGATTTTAACATACGGTTAGTGTCTGTGCTACTGCAATGCAATTTCAGCTCATACATTTAGATGCTTTCATTTCAGCTTGTACCGAAAAACAAATTGGATTAGTGTTGATAAGCAGCATTTTTTTTCAAAGTCTAGTGTCCCTGCTGAAGATTTAAGATGATATTGCAGGTGGATGATTTGGAAGATGCAAGCATTTGTTAAAATGAAAAGTCGCACAACACACCCAGAGGACAGACTCAAAATCAAAGCCTTTTAGCCTGAAAGCAGAGGAAGTCTTGGGTGCAGCAGCTGGGTGGTTATATTTTGATGAGGATTGATTGATGATTTTGATATCCCTAAATAGGATAAAAATCCTCCAATCTAGTCATAGATGCTATGGTAGTATAGAGCCTTTTATGCACTCCAAAACACAGGTATGCTCACTCAGCAGGGATTCCTTGCACATAACTCTACATGCTACATACATGTATTTGTGCACATACATATGCCTACATTAACACACGTTATTTTTTCTTGTTAACAGCAGCATGCAGTCCCTTAGATACTTACTCCTCTGTAGAAGGTGTGCTGTAGGTATAAGATCTGAATATGCAGCACTGTCACAATTGTAGAACTCTCGTTAAAGAGCCACTGCGACTTAAACCAACATGAAGAACAGCTGGACGTAATCTACAAAGACTGTGGGAGTCTGTAAGAGAAGAAGCAGGAGCGGCAAGTGAATTGCTGTGGAGAATCCTGCATGGTTTGAGTGTATAAAGATGATTCGATCACTAGACTTTTGAATTTCAAAGAAACCGAGCGTTAGCAAGGAACCGAGATTCTCTCCTGACAAATGAACACTCATCACTCCAACACAGCTCCAAGATTACATAGAGGCACAGACTGAGAGAGAAAAGGGAAAATTAACCTGAATAATGAGGCTAACGAGACAAGACGGCGTCCAAGAGAGACACATGCAGACCGAGAGAGAGATTGGTTTAAATTGGTAAGGGATCGAGGGGTCTGGAGAGATCCAATTAGAGGACTATCCTTTCCAATGAGAGGGTTCTTCAATAATGCAGACCCGGTCAGCTCTGGTGAAGTAAACCAGCTCTCAATTTGCACCAGCGATGGTAACATCCCAATATAAACCATTCATCCTGCAAGCATCTCAATCCAATCTCCAAATGGTTGCAACGAGCAGCGGTTTACAGGACCCCTGGCAAGACAACGCACGCTCAACCTCTCATCACTCTCTCTCTTCCTATTTCTACCGCTCTCAAATAATCATTTCCCCTCACCTCTTTACGCTGTTTATTCTCACCGCATCTTTTTTTCGCCTTCTCTTTCTCCCTCTTGGTAATGGTAAAAGAGAGTGGGAAAGAGTAAACAGCCAGTGTCATTAAAATATCCATTAAGTGCAAATGAGAGACGAAACAATAAACTGCTCAGTGCTGATGTATTCAGCCGACACCTTGCACTTATCTTTCCCGGAGAAAGCTGACATTTGGTCATTGTTGTCCATTTGTTAGTTTAATTTAAAAAGGAAACACATGTAATGTCCTTTACTTGGTAATTGCTTCAGAATAAAGAGAGTTGTGTTGTTCGTCCACTTAGTTTTGTTCTCAGTTTGCTTTTGTGCCTTAGCCTGCCTCAGCCCTATACAGAAATAACAGTTCTGGCCCGATGTTGTGATCCTGAATTATATATCTGTGTTGCATTGGTGCTGACAAAAAAGATCAGGTTTCTTCTTCTTCTTCTTAGTGAGCAGAAGGTTTGCAGTAGACATGGCTTTGCTAGTTGAGTGCCACCGTGTTCCACCATCACTGCGGAATATAGGCTCATATTCAATAATGAAACAAGGCAGACCTTCCCACCTCATATTACAAAGGAAATGTAAAAATGCAAACGCAGCTACTGTGGGGAATATGATTAAAGCATGACCAGGTACGATACATGCTTCTGTCATTGCAGTTACCCCCGTTCCACCAATGCGAACCAAGTGCTGGTTCTGGTGCTAGTGAAAGTTCGCAGCTAGTTCAACAAGCGAACCTTCTAAGAACCGGTTTGCTTTTCCACGGGCTAGAGAGCCACGTCATTGCGTCACTGTTTACGTCTGTATACATCTCTGCTTTCCCAGCAAAGCAACGATGGCGGACTACATGGCAACTTTACAAGTGCTGCTCCTGGCTTTGGGAGCCTACATAGGCATCCAAACGCGACTGGTCCAACATTTTTGTGCTGCTCGGCGTGATTGCTATGGACGGCGATTACATTCAAGAATCTCGCTGGATTTGCTCGAATACGGGCTTCGTTCTGGACGCTCCCTCGAGTTTACTTGGCACTTCTGCCGAGGACCACAGTACAAGCAGAAAGTTGGCCTCTTCCACGGACCACTGCTGTTTTGATTTCACGTCCATTCAGCTCTGGTTTTTTAAAAATGGCGATCACAAAGTTTTTCTTCGTCTTGGTTGGTCGCAATAATCCCGCCACCAGCCCCTGACGTAAGCGGTTCTTGGTTCTAGCCCAGCAAAGAGTTGGTGCCACTCTAGAACCAGTTTTCCTAGCCCGGAGCCGGTTCTTTTGCTGTCGAACAACAAAGAGCTGGTTCCAAATTAAGCACCGGCTCCGAACTAGCACTCAAACTGCCTTGATGGAAAAGGGGTAAATGAGAGAAATCTGCTGCTGATCATCAACATCTACACCGTGTCTACTGTGGGACTCCTGTCAACCCCTAGCGCTGGCCTTAAATCCAGCTTTCAGTTGCCTACTCTTAACTGTACATTAACCACAATGTACAGTTAGAAAAAAGTTGTGTTCTATAACATATATGTTGCATAACAGCGTACACTGAAAACGCACACTCATACACCCTGTTACATTTATCACTCTTCTCTTTCGCATGATTGCAGCAGTGTGTGTGGCTGATTCTCTGGGAGACAACTCATTCAGAGTTGGCAGAAGGTGTTCGGTGACACCGTGCACCCAGCGCTGAGATTTCCCTACAGGCGCGCACAAACGCACGCGAGTGAGCTCACACATGCACAATTAATTTCCTGGGCTGAAAGCGGGTTAGAAGTGCTAATGCAATATAAACACTGCTTTTTCTTCTCCCCCCGCACACAAACACGCGCATCCCGGGACAGTTGGCTGGCTATGAAAGCAGCTCTCTTGGCATCATGTGAATCTGTTCACAACTACTTGACTGATTGCGTCCATGTGTCTTTTCTGTGTGTGTGTGTTGTGGTTACTTACAGCTCGGCTTTTCAGGCATAATTATTCACTCTACGCATGTTTTTGTTTGTATGTGTTATCATAGCCATGTGAGCAGGTGTGTGTGTGTGCGTCCAAGAAACCCCAGTGATATTTTGTTGTCTGTGCCCAAACTGAGGTACTAGGTGGCCACTGCAACACCTGTTGAGGTAAACGCCTGAACAATAGATGTATTTTTTATATTCTCTGTTTAGTAGAGCAGTTTGCAGTTTCCCTTTTAGATCAAATTGTAATTTTCCAGATCTGCATGCAGGAATAAAGACAGGAGGTCAGAACAGAAGAAAGACACAAAGATTTCATTTAGACCCTTTCCTTTACATTAAAGCAGCAACACAAACACAGACTAAGTCAGTCTGTTTCTTCTAGTGATCTCAGACTGTCGCTCCATGATCTCCATATGTTAATGCTGAGGAACGTGTGTGTTTCAGATGCTAAATAGCAGCAAAGATTAGAGGCTTGAAGAACAGATGGGTGGCACTGGGAGCAGACCTCCGTTTGACTCGTGACATTTCATCGTGTGTGTCTGTTGTAAATGTGTGCATGTGTGTTTAAAGTTAAGACGGTACCTTTTTGACATTCGACGCGCTGAGAGAAGCATGTTTACCTCAAAAGTACCCTGTGAATCAGTGTTTTGCCGAGTGGATGCCTGTTTTCTGTGCAATGAGACCGGACTGGGTACGAGTGACATCCTGCACTTACCTGACTCCCAAAGCGACATATATAGGCGTATCGGACCTTTGTCGTCATGGTAACGACAACGACAACAACAACACGTGGTAAACAGTCGCAGTTTGGTTAGGTGTAGGCACCAAAACATTTTACATTTTTTACATTACAGTTTACATTTCTAAACTTATATATTACTTGGAGTGCAATGGTTCATTTTTGCAGGTCAAGTTGATCTTTTTGACTTTAGTTTCTCAACCAGCCTTTTATCAGGTTATCTGGTCGGCTTATCATTAAGATGCTAGCATTAAGTGCCGCACTAATTGGCCAGCAAGTTAAATGCTGGCTGTACAGCTGAGGCCTCTCTCTGCTCATCCGGCTGTCACGTGCACCTAAAGGCTACACATACAAAACAGTTTGCTCTGTTACATTAGCCTCCATTTAGAAGGAAATCTGCCTTGTCAGGCTATTTGCTTATACTGAACTAACAAACCCTCATGTTTCTCGTGTTTCACTATTGCTTATGAGTTCAGTCTTTACTCGAACGGTCCCACAAAATGGCAGCGTGGCAAAGTTTCTGGCGTAGCTGAAATTAAAATTGTGAAGCCATGGCTGTTTAGTATCCCTCCCTCATCATGTGAGAATCTCTGTCTGGATCTTTGTTGTTCCTCATCTCTGTTTGTGTTTTTCGTCTCTCTCAGCATCTTTGTGGCCCGTCTCTCTTCTGCTGTGTTTTTCAATCCCCATCTCTCGCTCAGCCTCATCCATCTCTCTGTGCTTCTGCTGTATGTTCTCTGTACTTCCCGTCGACCATCTCTTCCATCTCCAGCATTCGCTGCAGCGTCTCTGCCTCTCCCTCCTTCCTCAAAGGGCACGTTGCAAAATCCTCAATATGTCAAATGGGACCAACTCAAGAATCAAAACATCAGCTCAGCTCAGATATCGCTGCACTCATATTGCCAACTTGTTTGTATGTCTGCAAAGCCTCTTATGCAGGAAATAAGACAGCAGGCTTATTATGTGTGCACCGGGCCTCTGCCCCGACTGACTCGCCCTCAAGTTGTTGTCGACGGAGAGCTTTCTTGTTGTCATCCACGATTCCCCTGTAAGTCAAATTTTCACGGAACAAACTTGTCCATTTGTCGCAAAGTGGCTCAGAGAAAAGAAGCAGATGAAAACAAGCAAAAGAAGAGCTACATCAGGGAAGGCACTTGCTTTTAAGTCTTTTTATACTTAATAATTGGATCGCTTCAGGGAATTTCCTGAAAAATGTAGTTTTTACATTATTTATACAGCGAAAGTTGGCTAAGCACACATTCTCGTTTAGGGGAAAAAAGTAGATTTCATGAAAGAGTTTTATCACATATGATATTTTATTAATGTATGTAAAGTAAATGACTCATTAGCATATTTGCCCTTTTGCAATTGCTCTACAGCCGGCTTACTGTTCTGATACAAATGAGATTCTTTAGTGCTTCTGAGATTAAATTGTTCCATCATGTGTAGAAACGTTTTTGTCACGTTAGATAATGAATCAATCACATCTTTAGACTACAGGTTAATTAGCCGTGGCTCACTCATATATTACATACTCTTAAAATACATTGCTGACATAGACTGTCAATGGAAGCTGTCAAATAGGGCTGTAAATCAGTAAACTCATTTATTCATTTCTCACATCATATCCAATTTGGATAGCCTCAGGCTCAGTAATGTAATCACTTGACTCTAAATCTGTGGCTATCATTTATTCTCAACTTAAATAGATTCAGTGTCTCTGTTGTTTCATAATTATTTCATAATCCTCTACTTAATAAAATAGAGTAAAGTTAAATTGAGTAAATAAAACACTTTGCTGCTGCTGTAAAGGCATTTGTTCATTTGTTCCTAAAAAAGTTTACGTTTACAGCTGACGAGAACTTACAGGAGTCTTTTGAATTGCGAGTCTTGTCTGTAAAGAACAACAGTGATGAACAGAAAAGTTGATGGTTTGATCAGAGACGTATGTGACTTTAACACAGGACATTGCTGGCAGTGATCGCAATCTGTCTCTAACCTTGACCAAGTAGTTTTTCTCTTAACCAAAATGATGTTTTCTAACCTAAACTAAGTAGTTTCTGTGCATGAAAACCATGATACCTTGGCGAATCAGAAAACAGACATGTTTTTTTGTCACATGTGACAGTATCAGAAAGCACTGGCAGATTACTGCATGTCGTTCTGCCGATATGGGCATCGGATCAGAAAACACACTTTGAAGCGTTTTAAAAACGGTCAGGTCATCTAACAAAAGCACCTATTTTTTTCTACTTACACTTTGGCCTTTGAATTTTGCCACACAGACAGATTTGGTTTTGAGATGTCTGTCTCTGGGATCCGTCCGCAATTTCTACTGCTGACGCAATACTGTGGAGGTAAAGTTAAGGTTCAGTTGTGAGAAATAACATTAAAATATTGAACAGAAACTTGAGTTTCCAGAAGCAAATGCAGCGTTCGTTTTACTCTGATTTAGCAGTCTGAGTATTAGTGTTCATTGTTTTTTCTTCTGTTTTAACAAGATGATTTCTGCTGGGAGATATGGCTTGATAATATTTTTGTGTCATATGTGCATGCATTGCACTTATTTGTTCAGTGTACATTATATAGGACTATGTGTGTCTGTGCACAGGTGTGTGTACATTCATAAGAGTGTGTGTGTGTTTGTGATTTCCCATTAACAGTGTTTTTATTGATGAATCCTCCAGTCATGCGGAAATATGTTTACCCATGGTGCCACTGGCTTCAGGGGCGCCATGGCAACAGAGTAAGTAGGATAAATGACTTCACAGCTACCTGCCATCGCACAGCTGGAGGGGAGGAAGAGAGAGAGAGAGAGAGAGAGAGAGAGAGAGAGAGAGAGAGAGAGACAGCTAGACAAAGAGTGACGGAGCAGATCAGCAAGAGAACCAGACAATTTGGGTACAGGAGAGGGAAAGACAGAGAGGGATGCTGAAAGAAGAAAACAGTTAATGATGCTGTGCGGCGGCAAAGGGAAGAAGACGGATGAGAGAGTGGAGACAGGAAGGAGATCAAGGGAGGAGAAGTGTAATGAATATGTTGGGTATAGGAGTCAAAAGGGGAAAAGGGGGGGGAAAGGTGATGGATATACATCTAGATGAAATTGTAATGACCTGTCTGGGGAAATTAAAAGTTATTGTATAATTATTTATATGTGACATTGGTGGCACTGGGGCAAGCCGTGCCATCAACTTACCCAATGTGCTGGCTCCCTTTGCACCGGACATTAACATGTGTATTGTATTCCGATCATGTCTCAATGAGATGTGGCTGCACTTTACTTCAACCCTGGCTCCTGCAAAATATGTTTGCATTCTGGTTAATTGCCTTTTCAAGTATGTTTTGGAGGAAGGAGTGTGAGATAACTCTGTTATGATATAGCGCTGTATTTGAATTGATATTCGTATACCGCTTCTGAGGAGGAGGTCGGGGTGAATGTTTTGAGTAGAAAGCGTACAACTGTTTTCACTTGATGCAACATCTGGAGGCTGCATCACACATTTTAAACAACATAATGTCAGAGAAGGATTGTGGTTATGGTTCAATATTCAATTCCAACCACCCAAATCAGTGTTGTTTTTATGCCCTAACCCAAGACCACCATAATTCCCTAAACTTAAACAAGTTAACCAAGTTAGAATTAGGGATTTATTTTAGATGCCAGGAGGGGAATATAATAGACGGACGTTGTGAACATTTTGTGTTGGCAGTCCTCCATCCCATACGACCACATAGGTTGTTCGTCCCTAACATCTAATATAGACGTACAAGACCTTCGTCGTCATGGTCGATCATGGTTTGGGTTAAAATAACGTGATGTGACTTACATAAAATAAGTCAAGGTTGACTTTTGGTTTCACTCGGGACACGAACTGCTGTCTCCTGGGTGAAACCCGTGTGTTGTTTAACCCATCCATCCACCCCGGACCTCCTCCATACTTGGACTTTGTCGCTCATTATGCGTACCTCACCTGACTCCCGTCATAATTACCACGGCCACTAGAGGGTCGCTGTACATAGAAATGTAAATATGGGTCATAATAAGCTGCTGCACAGACAGTCTTGCATAAACATTTATGTGTAGCCAGATAAGAATACATTTTGCCTCACTTTTAGGAGATTCTGACATTCTGGACTGTACACTGAGATAGATATAAGATAATATTTTTTTCTTTAATATTTGCACATCACTTATCATGTTTACATCTTTCAAAAGAAAAATGTACTTTAATACATGTTTAATTAGTGGGAAGGAGGAAGTAGCTCTAACGTTCGGAGTTTTGCTTGTATAGGACTTCCTGGTCGGATCAACGTGCAAATGTATTACCATTTATGTTCCACTTGTCATAGGCATTAATTATAAACTTCACACTTTGTGGTTAATATGGCAAAATCTGGCCCTCATCTTCTGCTGCAGGGGGTGTTGTCGACCTGATTAAAGTCTGTCTTCAGCGGATGTTCGGCCCATTTAATATATCATTAAGTCGTGTCAGTCATGGCATAACGACACGTCACATTCAGTGCAAAGGGACAGAGCAGGAAGTATAACAGACTGCAGCTCAGCAAACACTTTGATGTTAAGTAGATGTCAAAGGGACGGCCTGTACCATCACTGAGAGCCTCTGCAAATATAGTATCAGAATGAAAGCTGAGACGACGACCACGGTTGCACATATCTGCCAAATGGACTGCTTCGCGATATCAGCGCTGCCACATATCAGTTGAAAACAGTTCCCAAAGCTATTTTAAAAGGATTTTTATTTAATTTTTTTTAACCATGCTCGTAATATTATACAAGACATAAAGATTGATGTTGAAACTGCGTGTCTCTGACAGTCCGGTGTTTGCTGAGGGACTGTACCTATCCCTCTACATGAATACAGAAACAATACTGGTTTTATTACATGCATTTAGGAAGCAGTGGGGCAGTGAAAAAAGATCTATCTATCTATCTATCTATTGATCGCAGGTTGTGATAACACATTTAGCCACACAGCAAACAGTTTGAACACCTAAAGTGATTTTGGAGGTACAATGTATACTGTCAGATTATTTCATGAGTGTTGATACTGATCTCATGATACCGAGCCAACTCCATTACCCATCATCCCTTCCTGCCTCCCCAGATGGTTATCGGACATCAGAGCGTCCGCTTTGCAAAAGAAACCTTCACCTTGGTACTCTGCTCACCGTGAACAGGTAATGGATACACAGGCAGGTGAACGCACTGCAAGTCAGTTCATATTGGTTTCGCACACGCACGGGGACACACACACACACACAACCACACACACCTCACAGTCTGTTAATGGTGCAGACAAAGGAGATGCCGATCGATCGCTGGCAAGGCCAGACATGAGAAAAGCACTATAGTCAGGAAATAATGCCACACACTCTCCCTGCTAGGCTGCTCGCAGGGTGAGTTAAACGCTGATGGAGGCAGCGGTATGAAGGTGAATGCTTTGTGATTAGAAAGCCCTGATGATAGAGGAAATGTTCAGAGACATTCTGCTGGCAGTTACCGGCTCGCAGGCCAGGAGGTTCATTTATCAAAGACTCTTACCAGGGTCTCTGTCAGTATTCTCAGGGTCTGCAATAAAACTTAATGTTATGGAGCCAAGTGGGAGGATGCCAGGTTGGCAGAGTGCAGGTTTTTTTAAAGTCCACCAAAACAGATAGTGACACTGACACCGGATCAAAAACACTGACAGGAGTGTCTGTTCTGGCTGTGAGCTGGCAAGAGAGGGCCAGCAGGTAGTAAAGTCTCAGGCTCAGCTTGAAGAGCATCAGAATTTTAATGGCCTTGTTCATTTGATTTTATCTGTGGTCTTGAATTTTGAGCAGAGTTTGGGATGTGGCTCAGTAGCTGGACGTTAACGTTGACTGTCCCTCGGGACGAAAAGAAAATGTCCTTCCGGAGAACAAACGTGCTGGGATCATGTTCTGATGGAGTGTCAGTATGTCCTGACTGAGAGACATGTCAGACTGCATGTTGAAATCATATCTTGGGGTCCTTCATCGCTTGAATAATGTCCCAATTTGATCTGAAAGGCAGCAGCCAGAGACAGACTTCCAGATTCAGGAATGGGGACAACCATGGCGGCGTGACGCAGGTTGTGGACATTGTCAAAGATTGTCTTGTCTAGACAAGAGGAAGCAAAAAAAATAAAAATTGATTGTCTTCCATTATGACATTGCAGGTGATAAAAATCACATAAAAGCAAAGAAAAACCGACACTTATCTTTGTTCTTGACACATCTGTTATACTGAGCCATTTTCAGTCTAATGGCGTCCAGTCTGACTCACCATTACAGCTCGTGCCTGGCCCTCTCTGGATAATGCTCTTCCCTTTTTCATATGATTTTCCTGGGACTCACATCACACACTTGCAGACACTTACTGTTCCTGTGTTTGTGCTGAAATGTGCAGGTAACCTTCCCTCAGCGTTTGTTTTTACTGATCATTGTAGAGAGGCCTCGCTTTGCTTTTGCGTACAGCGCTTACAGTCAGTTAACGGGGAAAAGTAGCTTATACATGTTGTGCCTACCGACCTAGATGCAAACTAAATAATAAATGTAATTTGTATAAGTTGAGTTGTTGTCAGATTCTGTGTCGTATCAATGAAGTAAAGTTACTTTCTCAATATATCCTTGCACAAACATATAGCATAATATGGATGAATGCGCAGAGAAAATACATGATGGCGGATGAATCCTTATAAATGAGACAAGCTCTACAGGCTAACTAAAAAGATGTGACCATACAGTCTAATTTGCTCCTTAAAAGTGACAATACACCCGTGGGTTAAACGCACATATTTCTCTGACTGCCCTCCAAAATGTCTCAACAGGGATGCCAAGCACCAACACGCGCAAACCAAAGCGCCCTGCTCAACGCGACCACCCACCCACCAACTGTGGCTCTGACTTACAGCCACCCACGTGCCAAAACACCCATTTTGGGGCTTGACCCCAAAATTGTTCCAAAGTTGGGATTCATGAGAGAATCAAATTAAGTGTAAAAATGTATTCATTCATTATTCATATGTTCAGTATTTGATGTAAAGTGGGAAAGACCACTCATAGGAACCTTCTTTGTATACTTTATTTATACTCTTTGATGTGACTACACAATATTTAAGTTAAATAGAGAGGATATGTAGGGCCCAGTACAGTCAAAGCTCTGTGTAAAGTAATGCCAGCCAAAGAAGTGAAGAATTGGAAGACGCCATTTAGGTGTTAGTGGCTTTAAAGTCAACAAAAATCAAACACGATTTCTGTGACACCATATTGTTAAATTCGTATCATATATTGCTGTTCCAGCACTTCACTGGAAAGAATTTTATTTAACTTTGATCAAACTGTACACATTTCAAAAAAAGTTATTTCTTTGGAACTCTTGGATCTCCCCCGGAATTGAAAGTAAATTTCTTTCAGTTTCAACCATATACTGTATATAAAGATGGACACGTGACAGCTCCCCAACAGTGAAGCCGAAACACCGGGATCACCCCCTGGTGGCTGTGTTGCAGTATAGGTCATAAACGCCACCCCCCTCCATGTTAGCGGATGGGACATGGGCCAAACTGAAAAGCCAAAAGTACACGTCAAGTAAAAAATTCCCAAAGCTGGTTTCTGTCATTTTAGGTAGTTCTTATCAAGCTGATGTATGTTCAAGTGATAAGTTCGGTTTTATTTAGTTATTTGATGCTATAAGCTGAGTAGGGGGAGCCACATACGGTGGCTCCACCATGGCTCACTACTGCCCAGACTCTGGTTCCAAATGATGCCACCAGCGCAAGATGGCAGCTCCCATATCCAGGATATTTAGGATTCATTTTCGTACAGTGGGAGGAATTAAAGACATGTCGCTCCTGGTGGAAGCACCTTGCATGGCAGCTACGTCACCATCGGTGTGTGAATGAGACTAATCTGTAAAAGCGCTTTGAGAACCGTTAAGGTTAAAAAGTCCATTTATGGTTTCAATGCTTGTATCAACAGTTCTAGGTTAGAATGCTGTGATCAACCAGGGGGTTCAGCTATATGAAAAAAGGTATCATTTGAGCAACAGTCTGTAAAAACAAATATGTTTTTGATTAATACAGATGTCACCTAAATTGTTTTGTGGAGGACTCTAAAACTCATTCTCAACTCAAATGTGCCAGTTCGACACGTAGAATTACTGTTTGCATTAAAACTTTCATCTATATTTAGGCGCATGTCATTTCTGGCAATATAACCATGATTGTGCATTGTAAATTATGGAAGAGAGGTTCCCTATGCAAAGGCTGTTTGGATAAAAGCATCCATTAAGTGGTGTGTGTTGGGACTGAATGGAGAAGCCCAATTAGTCCTTTTTGAGAGAAAAGAACAGCGAGGTGTGGCTTCTCATATTTCCCATCCATCCTGTGTTATTGTTATGTGTAAGGCTGTGTAAGGATGTGTAAGACATCATATCCTGTGTACAGTATATTGTACATATCGTGTCATAACCACTTCGCTGATGTAGTGCTGCTCGCATTTTATAGGTGGAAACAAAAGCTACAAGAAAATAATTGTGCTGCGATACACGTGTACAGTTCACACATAAATTACCAGGTATTTTAAAGCTTGGTGTGGATGTTGGAAGACACCAGATGACAAATGATGCTGCTTCCACGATTCTCTCTGACCAAAACCACTTTGGTCATCTATGTTTCTTAGACCCAATACAATAATGCAAGACCGTACATTTACTATACATTATTTTTATTTGATTCAATATCATCATATAGTGTAAATTCAACTACAGCGTTATTGATATATCATTGACCTCACAAGGAGACGCAAACTGTTTAGAACATTTGTGCTTGAGGCAAAATAAAAAAAATAAAAATCTGGGCTCGTGTCATCACTTCCCCGCCCACCCAAGACTACTGTCCAGTAGAATATAGGATTTTTACTCCTTTTTCAATGCTCAAAAACATTTCTCCTTGGTGATATACTTTGGCTTGTCGGGGCTAAAGTAAAATTACAAGATTAAAGATTTATGATAGCCCACTGCATGCACACTGCTTTTAGTTTGGAGGCAAATCTTTCTCGTCTTCTCGCTCTCTGAAAACAAATTGTGCTGGAAGCAAAACCGTGAAATCAATGTGTTTAGTAATATGACAATATACCCAGGGGTTAAAACACATATTTCTCTTTGTGGTCAATCTGACTGTTCTGCTCTGTGATGCACCTCAGGAGGTGAACACAGCAAACACACACACACACACAAACACACCTACACACACACACACACACACACACACACTGAGAATAGTAAACACTGAAATCAATGTTCACAGCAGGGTCTGAATGGACTGCACTAAACCAACTAAAACTATTAGCCACTAATGGGGAAAGCCAATATGTACGGGCCCAGCACTTCCATAGCATGGCTCAGAATGGGGCATTAACACACACTGACAATACTGATTGTCAGCATGCTAACTTTATTTGCAATGTGGCTCCACGCTGGCTATGGAAATAGGATTGACTGCAGGACCATAGGGAGAGTTTTAGCATGCTAGCATGAGCTTTATAATAGAAATCAATTGAAGTCAAAGTGTGTGTGTGTGTCTGTGTGTTTGTCAAGGCACTGGGATCAACACACAAGAGTTGTATAATTGCAGTCAACTCCCAGGGTCAGTAATGGAATTATAAAACATCATTCTTGGTAGGGGGCATGTGGGTGTGTATGTCTATATGCACATGTCTATATGCTATGTGTGCACCAGTAAAAGTCTGTTTTTTAACCTATTATATCTTGCCATTATAATTGAAGCCGATCTCCTGTGTGTAATGGAATTCACATATGACATGCATCTTCCTATCAGCGATGCCACGAGACACAAATGAGGGTGAAATGTCAGTTTGCGTTGTAAGCAAATGCAAAGTGCCTGTGAAAGAATTCAGAGTAACAGGATAATGAGTGATGGCTAACAGATGGCTAGTTTTCCGTGTGGATGTTTTCTGTTCCATCCTAGATAATTTTTAATACTTGAGCTGTTGTTTGATGTTGAACTGGAGACCATGTCCGATGTCCTACGTCCGAAGGGGCAGATTTACGCACATTTCGTGCAATTTGAGCTCACACTCTGCGTGAACCTAATGTCTGAAATATGACGGAAGCAGCTCATGACACACTCAGTGAATCAAAGTGCCTTCTAGTCACATTTTTGTATGTCAGGTAGGCCTTGAAAGGCCTGGATAAATGGTGGAGCACATTTGCAATACCCACTCAATAAGGTGATAATATGCCAATGGTGTTTACGGCTTGTTCCTCTTCTGCCAAGTGGCCAAAGAAATCTTTAGTAAATGAAAATGGTTTCTGATAATAATATCAAGAGCTAAAGATAGATTACTATATGAGAGGGAGCAGACCCAGATGGAGTAACTGGACCAGCAGATGCTTTCATGGGCAGGTGGGGGGATGGAGGATGGCATACACTCCCAATGTAATTAGATATTGTACTGTAGCCTAATGCAGCCTGGATGAGCCTCACAGAAGCCATCTCATAAGCGCAGTGTTTCCAGTGGGATATTATTTGTATTATAATATTAAGAAAATATCAACTGAACATGAAAACCAGATCGTCCAGCACTGCGTGGTTTGAAGTTGAACTGTGTGTATGGGGGGGGGGGACGTGTTTTTGAGACTAAAATCTAAAATTACCGTTTTATTGTACACATAGGTTAAATATCTATATCCCACTTATTACTGCGACAAACTTCCAAACACCTGACAATTCACTGCTGTCCTGCTGCATGTAGCACATTGCCACTTGGTTTGGATTCAACACCTGCCCCACATTGAGGGCCTGTCTAAGTGCACTGAAATTTCTTTCAAGCTCTGCTGAGGACACGGGAACAACGAGCAGCACCCTGACAAGAAAGTGAACCTGATCAAACGGCCTCTAACTGCCCCGGACGTTTGCAGTACATCAGCAGCTCCAGAACTGAATCTGCGTGGGGATAGTTGGGCACGGACACGTCACAGCTTTGGATATTCGTCTTTGACATCAGTCAGTTCCTTTGAAAGTAAGATGTTTCTCCAATGTTTCCACGGCCTGCAGATCTTTCTGGCTGCATCTCTCTGCAAACTGGCCAAAATCATGGATAATTTATACGAGGCTACATCTCCCTGTTCACATATTTTTACATTCCATGACATTTTTTCAACACCTTGTTTTGCGACATCCTGTTATTGCGTTGCTTTAAGGACAGAATCAATCATGTTTACTGCCCGACCGTAAACCACATTTTTTTTTTGCATGGCTGTACGTTGACCTGGCTTTACTCCAATTGGTCCATTGATCCAGTTGAATTCAGGATAACAAATTGACCTACAATCCGCCCATGTGACTGGCCAACATTCAGCTTCAACCTTTTCTGAGGCACTGGCATATCTGTTGACTGCAGTGTGAATTAGTCACCTCCACCACAGAGGTTGATTTTTGAGCCATTTTTTTCAAAAACTTTTTAACATTGAAAATTGATTGAAAAGGAACACATCATGATGTTGATCCAGGAACGTTTTGCCACACAAGGGCTCTGGGGATGGCAGTGCCATTTGTTCGGTTGGTTTCACCATTTTCTTTTGTCCAGATTGAAATATTTTGGATTGCATGAAATGTGTACAGATAAAACTGGTCTCCAGAGGATGATCAACTTTTTATCGAGCACCACCGGCAAGTCAAAGTTTTCAGATATAGAAATATCACAACATCTACTACATGGATTGGCATTACATTTGGTACAGACGTTGATGATCCTTTGACTTTTGCTCTAGCAACACCAGCTACAGTATTGCTGTTCGTGGAACATGAAAGTCCAAATTGATACCCCACTGTAATAAATAGTTTAAAGAAATAAACTCTGGTGATTCCCTGACCTTTCATCTAGTGTCATCATCACACCAACATGTTAAAATTATCCAATACTTTATGACCAGATACCTTCAAAACTAATGACATTCCAATCAGCCTCGACTGTAACTTGTCTTTTAGCGCCAATTAGCAAATGTTCGCAGGCTAACATGCGAAGAAGCTAAGACTATGAGGATGGTCAACATTATCTACAAAATATCAACATGTTAACTTTGTCACTGTGAGCACGTTAGCGTGCTGACCGTAGCGTTTAGCTCAAGGCACAGCTGTGCCTATAAACGGCATCTGTGATTTGATGTTTCACCTTAAATTATCTGCCCTACAATTTGCCATACGTTTTGTTTCTTAATGCTTTTCATCAGAGATGTTGAAACCACTGCTCTGTGACTGCAAGCCTCAAAGTCACAGCAGCGCTCCAACAGGGCCACACAGAGGCCCAGACTGATGAAAATATAAATATTGATTAAGTCATTATTTTAATGTTAAAAACCTTGCATGCTGCAGCTTATATTTACACCGACAAAGAGCGCTGTCATGACACTTGTCATATTTGTCACCAATATTTTATCCATCCACTGAGTGAATTACTTTAGTATACTGTTCTAGTTTATTTCATTTGACAGAGGCTGACAGACACAGGGTCAGTGTCAGCAAATAAAGTGACAATGACACGACAGCTGGGTAAGTTGTGGAAGATAACATGGAGTCCTTAGGGGAGGTTTAAGGGTAAATGTCAAATGGGTGCTATTTCTGGATTGGCAAATGTCCCAAATGTTTAGATTATGGTGACTTGAGTAAAAATTGCTTATCCCATTTAATCAGGGTGACCGAAAGCCTATATTGCGGATGGAGGCGCGCAAATGAAAATGAGCTCCTCTTTGTTTATCCACCACAGCGGAGGCAGGTTGGCAGATGGAGAGCAGAGAGCTGACAGTTGGGCATGTTGTGGAAGACAGTGTCAGAAGCAGTGATGTTTTCTTCTGTCTCCTGGTGAGTCAACTCTAACCCCGGATGAATCCAGCGAAAGCCGTGCTCCTTCAACAACCGGAGAAATCTACCTCTAGGCGTCCCGGCTTCTCACCGGGCTCAGGCGCACACTCCCGAAGTAATAGGCTGGAACTCAGCTCATGACCTTGCTCGTCATCTTCGCTCTCCTTTTGTTGTCGCTCTCAACTACATGAAAAAAGCAGAAATAAACCTATATGATAGCCAGAGTGCAGCTGAGCACGAGTCAGGAGGAGGAAAGGTGAGGGGCAGCCTGACAAGACAAGATGGCACCTGATTCCCATTCACTTCCCTTTATCTCTGTCCTCTAGTTTCAGATTGTGTTAAAGCCTGGGGATGAGACTGGAGCTCCAGTGGTGGAGACAGGAGTAATCCCGTGATGCTTTTCTCTCCTGCTCAAATACAAAAGGTGCGGCTCTGACCGTCAAAATAAACAAGAGCGACTGGAGCTCAATGGGTACAAGGCTTGTTACATGATTCTTGTTGTTACAAAAGAGTTTGGGAAAAAATGTTCTGCGAGTGAGACTGTGGTGTTACTGACAGCGAGTGGGAAGCAATGCTGTTTAAAAGTTTACCTCAATAAAGTAATACCATATATAATAATAGTAGCATAATTATAATAATGATAGCAGTAGAGCGTGTAATTAAGAATGTGAGATGACTGCGCAACCTGTCATTGGTGTACGACCAAATTTAATATGACAGTAATGGAAAACATACTGGATTAGCGTACCAATCGTATCATTTGATGACATTCGTCGAGCTGTTGTCCAATTTGCACCAAAATTGCTATGGGAAATCTAAATGCACATGACAAACTTGATTTGAAGTACAATATCTCACGTGCAAAGAACAAAATAACAAAAGATAATACATCAACAAAATCTTTTAAAACCGTTGTTTTATCAGAGACTCGTCAGCGACAGCAGGTTTCACATGTTCTCGCGATGCAGAGACGGAAATGGATCTGACCTGAAAGGATGCCAATGTAGGTTAGGGATCCGAAACGTGTTCACTGGAATTATAGTGAGAAAGAATGTGTCATTTTGTGTATTTACCACATTTACACCTTAAGAATAACCAGCAAACTGAAGATTTTCACCATTCACATTAAGGCTGCAGTGCCCTTTTTAAAAATGTCAGAAAAATAAACAATCGTGACACATGCAGTAAGTTTGTGATTGTACCCCTTTAAACACAACAGTTTGCATTGAATATCAAACCTATCAGAACCACTACCTGCTTGCCGTGACTCAAATCCCGGAATAAACAAAACAGCCAACAAACAAAGAGTTGCTGTGTTTGATTTGACTTCAGTCGTCTGTGTGCAGCACAATGGCTGTGTGAAGCAGGCAGCCTCTCAGTGTGCTGGTGGAGCTTTGATCTTCACTGCTTTGACCTTGTCTGCCCTTCCTGACGTTTGGACTGGCAGGGACGGCTGCTCATCACTCCCCAGCAGTGAACACTGTCTCCAGGTTTTGGTGGCCAAGCAGCATCCACTCTGTGGTTAAAAATAAAAATAAATGCACGTAAAAGTGTAACAATTATCAATTTTTTGTTAATACTCTGCTGTTTGAGAATTAATTGATTACATAAATGTATTTTGGTGTTATTAGGGTTAGTATTCTACAGTTGTTTCCCTTCCTTTTATAATACATTTTGGGTCTTGTTTTTGACATTTTCTTACTGGCCTGCAGAGAGCACATTACCCAGACAACAGCAACATTTTCCTTTGGTGCTTTGGCTAATTGACTTAACCGAATTAATCTTAATTACCTGCAGCTGATACAATCTGCAAGTGATGCTCTCCATTTGCCAACTGTCCAAAGAATTGGTCAAAGGCTATAAGTAAGAACCCTTTGCTGTGTACTAATATAAAAAAGAGAAAAAGCAAAGGAACGATGACAGTCTTGTCATAAAATGTGTTTTCAACAGGACTTGCATTAGTCATGGTTTTGCAGAACTTACTGTTTTCACATATTAAATCTAAATTTAAAACTCTGAAGGGGGCTGCAGATGTACACTACCTCCTGTAGGGAAAGAGGCTTTATAATAATTTCCAGAGTTGGTAGTTTGTGCTGGAGGTTTTCTTCAATGAGAAGATACAGACAGGTCCATCACCTAGGCATTCAGATAATTACTTTTGTTTCTAAAATGAAAATTACATTCTATTTTCAACTCAAACACCTTTAATTTTTTCTTTGTTGTTTTTACAGTTGTCAACAACTAATTACCATGACAGACAGGTGGCCATGCTGACGTATGTATGAACGGATCAGCAAGCGAGATACAAACACTCATATTGTCCTTCGCTACTCAATTTGTTTGTTGTTCCTTATGTAAAATAAGCGCATCAACTGAGTATGGAGAGGAAAAAGAAAGGAACAATTGCAAAGCGAGAGAAGAGGAGGAGACGGGGGACAAACAGAATGTGTTGGAGGGAGAAGAAGTCAGAGGCAGAGTCCTCAGAGTGGACAGCAAAGAGAAAAAAGGCACCAAAGACAGAACAGAGGAAGATGAATGAGACCTTTAAGTGCGCTCGGTTTTTTTCCCCCTTCTATTCTTTGACAAACAGTGACGAATGATGGATGAAATAAAAAGAGAGACGATGTGAAGGGGAGCGACCGCTGTCCCTGCAGGCGCCAAATAAAGAAGTAATGTCTTATTACACTCCAGCCTCCCACCAGCAGCCTCTGCAGCGAGCTAGTACGCCTCTACAGCATGTGTTTGTGTGCCGGATGGGTAATGCTCTCGTGGATGGAAAAATCTAAACGTCAACTCACATTTGAAGATACAAATGAAAAATCCGTGCCCCCACTGAGGTTACCTGAAGACCAGTTCTTCTATATGTATGTGCGGCAAGAGTGCGTTATGCCCACTGCATCTCCGCGTTGCGCTTGTGTGTCCTCTCTCTGCTCGTCCGTTGGGCCTATTACTCCGGCAGGGTGGTAATTATTCTGCTAATGCCTAAAGTGCAGCTCCCTTTGAAGATGCTCTCATCATCAAAATAACACTTTAATCAACGGTGTGTCCCCACCCGTTTACAACTCTCCTAGTGGCTAATTAACAGAAATTCCAAGCGAGACAGCAGGGACGCGTGCGCACAGGAATACATGGCGAGGCGACAACGCACACAATGCACAATAAGAAGTGAACAAGTCGTTGACGGTGCACGCGTTAGATGTTCCCACCCTCGCAGTTTTAAGGGGAACGGAACGTGGAACAACTTGGAATTCTGGCCAATCGTCACTTTGGCAAGAAGAGTAAAGAGCTGGATGAGCCTCAGCTGTCCCAATTTGAATATGCAAGTTCATTACAGCACAAATGTGACATCACAAGATCATGGTACGGCTCGTCTACATGGACACAGTTCATAAAAAATACGACACAAGCTAAGCTCCGCTAAGCCGCTGAAGACTTGGTGCTGGATCCGATAAAAAGAATAATTAACTAGGACAGCACTCCAGTATGGCCACAGAACCAGCCATGTGCTTCTTTGGGAGATCATATAATCTAATTTCACTACATGTCGTACTGCGTATGATTGCGTATGTGACAAATAAATGTACTCCTGTGGATTGATTGTCTTAACCGCGGCACTAAAACGGATGACATGAACGTGGAACAAATGCTACGCAGCATCACAGCAACAGCAAGTGTTTTCCAGTGTGGAGACTGGATACCGCCCGAGTACTGCTTCTTTTGTTAGGCCATTTAAGTGTTATTGCTTTATAACCGCGAATGTGCATCATGGTGCTGGGTCTGTCTCGACGAATTCATTCATCGGATTCGTGTTCAAATTGAGCACCTGTTATAAAAGGGACTGTGCCGAATACTCAAAAAGAAGGAAATGTTGATTCTAAAAGGCAAAGATGAAATAGTTCTTGTGGTGGCCATTGCAGAAAAGGGCACTGTTCTCGTTTTAAATACTTTTGGCTTGTCAATGATGATAAGAACAATTTAAAACAACTGCATTTGGACCCGTTCAAGGTAGCAGCTGTTTAACTTAAGCTCCTTGAATCACCTTTCTTGTAGGTCACTGTTGTCCGTTCTACAATTCTTTGCCATGTACAATGTGGTGGTGTGCAGATATGTACAAGGTAATGAGCACCATCACTTTCTTGTCTAATAGCTCCTTTTCTCTCCTTTGGAGACAAACCATTTGTACAACAAGTGGCTGAAACCTTCATCCTTTATTTAATCCACATTAGTGCCACGGATGTTGCAAATGTTTGCTTTTCTTTTGGAGGGGGGGAGTAAAAGATATTCTAATTTAAAAAACCCACGCATGGACATGTCCTCTGAAAGCTTCTTTGAATAAGCCACCTGTAGTAGTTATATCGCACAAAAAAAAAAAAATTACTTCTATAATAGTTATCAGGCTGCTACAAGTTGTTCCTCAATTAGGCTAATAAGATAATGAGCAGCTGTAGAATCTCCAGTTCTTTTTTTACTTTCTTGTCTCTCCGCATATTTTAATCAGATCATAAACTGGAACGTAGGTTTCATTTTTAGTTCAGGCAGGACACCGTTGTCAAGGTTTTAACCATTTATTGTTACAAAATTGTAGTTTGGCAGTGTGGCTCTGCTGATGTGATGCTCTGGAACAACTCTGAATGACACACACACACACACACACACACACAGTTGTGGAATTTTCAGATTCATTATCTATTACTACAGTGTTTTGGTTAGAGATGAGATCAAAGTCATTCTGATAGATCCCACAATACATGGCTTGGAGTTGTGGAAAGCAGAGTACATTTACTACAAGTTCTGTAAAATATTAAGAACGACTTTGGGATGCAGGACTTTCTCCACTGGTATTTTTACTCAAGTAAAGGACCTGACTTCATGTTCCACTACTGATGGCTTCTCACATTTCATTAGTTCAGTCAGCCAACTCACAGGAACAATATTGAACATGTACATTGTTGATATATTGCATGTAGGCTTTGACATCGTGGGGAGTGACGGAAAAAACTCTTGTGGCCATGGAGCAATTTAATGAAGGTTATTTTAATTTTTAAAGAAATTGACAGATCAAACAATGCGTGTATGCATTGGTTCCCACTGTATTAAGGCTGTAACAAATTTGAATATGTTATTGTTTTATTTGTTGTGAAGCCGAAGATACTCACCTCCCACTTCCTACATCACCATCGTACCCATATTGACAATTTCAAAAACCAGCCTCTCTGGTGTTATATTAAACAAAGGCCTTTAAAGTTGGAATGAGATTTATAATGGGTCTCGGGTCTTTGGCTAGAGGGAACCCCTCAAGAATACTTGTGTGCTTTAATAAGGCTGGTTCCCAGGATGTTGGATGCAATTCCTCATTTGGGTCTCTGTTATGAAGGGCTTAAAAAAGCCTGAATTACATTTTGATAAATAGTTATGACTCACTCTCCTTAACGCCCTCTTGCTGTTGTCGAAGCATTCTTTACCGTGTCTGTGTGACTGGTTGTGTCTCGTGCTTTCTGGGTTGTGTGGTTTCTTGCCTTGGTTCTCCTGTGCCTTGGTTCAGCCTCCCTCCTGCTTCCCTGATTGTTGAGCGTTTTCACCTGTTCCCTCATGGTCACCTGTGGTCCATCCCCTCGTAGTGCCTTGTGTATTTAAAGTGCATTCAGCCCCTTGGTTCTCTGTGGCGTCGTTGTCTATGCTGTTGTCTAAGTTCATGCAGTGTCCTTTCGTCAGCGCCCTGGTTGCCTTACCTGTTGTGGTCTCTATTAAAGCCAGTTCATTCCCGCAGTGCGCATCTGGGACCCTCTTTTTCCTCCTCCACACCCTGCCGTTCCTGACAGTTGTGGTGATCAGCGTCATCAAGTCCTCCTGGCTATTCTTGAGGAAAAAAAAGGCAAATGAGACTAAATGATCAACAAGTATTATCAAATGCTTGGATCTCAAATGTCTCATATGGTCTGGTAAAGACTAAAGGAATAGAAGTGCAGCACTGATGAAGGCAAAAGGTCTCGAGTGTTATTTAATTAGCAGCAGCAGCAATACTGAAGGCCAAGCAGAGAATTGAAATTAGGAACCATAGCTGACAGAATTCAAGTGTCTCATGAGATAATTAACTTAACAAAAAGCCTGAAATTGAGGCCTCTGGTTGTTCTGTTATTACAGTTGTTCACAATCACAACCCAGTGCCTTAAACAGATGGAGTCTCAATCTTCACTGTATGCTCTTTCGTGCTGCTGCACTTCTGTTCTAGCTCCTAGAAGGAAGAGGTGGGGGAAAAAAAATAAAGTTAGCTGTTGGCTGGCAACACATAACTGCAGCTTTTTAATGCAGGACAGAAACCAGATGAAACACAGTAACTGTAGCTAAACAACATCCAAAAAACAAACGCAGTGAAACGAATTCTCAGTTGAGCAGATTGTCACTTCACACAAGCAATTCATATTAGCTCCATGCGCATTCACCAAAGAAACGCCTCACTTCTCTTGCTGTGAGCTCCAGCAGACGTTCTGACAGTTGCCTGCAGCACATAACCTCTGCAGCAGGTTGGGTGCCCGTAGCTCCACAGTGGAAGTAACACTTTAATCCAGCAGAGTTGTGTTTATTCTTTTCACTTTCTATGCTACCATTTCCACTAAGAACTCCTTTACTCTAAAACCAAATTCCTGCAAGTTGTTTTTCCCTCCCCACTCACTTCTTGTCTGATGCGAGATATTTGCTTTTATGTATAGTCAACTTTTTCTTAATGCTATATTAATATTAAAGAAACATAAGTTTCAAAAGGTCGTTTTTCTGATTAATCCAAACCTGAAAGACCGAGTTGAACAGCAGTGTGAACCTTCACTTTATTACACGCAACTCAAACGGGGGAATTGTGTGCATGTGAAAGGAAGGGCAGATATCAAGAGAGACACACTGTGTGTGTGTGTGTTAAACTGTGTCAAGTTAAAAAAAGAGCATGCTGCCAGTTTGATAACGCCCCCTCTCTATCTGTGCTGTGTGTGTAGTTGTACTCGGCCTACATAATTAATTGTCCACAGTTCAAATGTTACATTTAAACACTGGGTTTTCCCTGTGTAGCTCAGTCGGGTAGAAAAATGCAGTCACGTTGCCAGATTCATAGACGTGAAGCCCCTTTAGCTCCCTATCGTAAAAATGCATGAACTCTGTTTTACTGCAAGCCGTCTAGGATCAAGGAATCTGTCAAGATATTCAACCGGTTTACCATATTCAACTGGTTAACGTGCTGTAATGGCGTCGAAGATGGTATGTTAATCAACATCGCAAAAGAAGAGCATAACTAGGATGAATAGGTTGGAAGAAAAGTATCGAAAACCTGGGAGTTTTGGTTGCTAGAGCCTATTCGCTGAGACAGACATGTTCAAAACTTTAAAAACAAACAAAACCTCTGAAACAAATGAATCTGCATTAGAAAATTTTATTTCAGATTATCACAGTTTTTTCCACTTTGAAAATGAAAACCCTTACCTTTTGATGCAGCTGATTTTCACCAATCTGTGATGCTCAGTATTATGTGATAAAGTATTGCAGTTTACTTTTGTCCAAATTTCCCTCCAGACCAACTTGTATAGTTATTTCAGACAGGCTCATCCTATATTTTCCATCCAGACATTGTTCTGATGTGTAGCTAAAGAGGACAATACCATGGCCCAGTGGTCATTTTGGTGTCATGATGGAAAGGTGTTGCAATGCAGACAGTGTACAGAAGCTACTGGGACACTAACCTTGACTTGCATCCAGCACAGTAGCGATGTGTAATGTTGCAACCATGCCTTGGCAGCAGAGTGGGAAGAAGAAGAATGTCCTGCATTCACGGATTTTTTTCCACGATGGTGATCATGTACTACATTTTTGTTGAGCTAAAGCTGCTACAGGAGAGTGACGGTACATCTACCTATTAATCAGCCTTTATCTCTCTAATAACCTGCAAATAAGTTGCAGTTAATTTGGGGATAAAGAGTATTCGATATGGAAGGCTGGCAATGTGGTCGATGAAGATGGAATCATAAGCAGCGTCTCCACGGGAACACATGCCACTGATCGAAGAGTTCTTATGTAATGGGAAGACAAGTTCAGTTACTTTTGTTTATATGGCGATTCCCCATTTGCAAGCAATGACGTATATTGCAGCACAGACCCTTTAATCCTTCTGTTTACCCATTCAAAAACCTGGACTTTCTTTGACAATATCACTGCAGTAGTTTCCAGATATGCAACTGTAATCACTACGGCTTATGGGAGGGGTTTTAATATCAAGCAATTACCGTCTGTCTGCTGGGGCACAAAGGCAGCTTCATACTGAAGCTACAGCACTGGTCAGACATGATGGGATGTATAATTATCAGACGATTTGCCCCATGGAGAGGAAACGTCTCACCAAGCCAAATCAGTGATGACGGATTATGTGCTACATGCTGAAAAACAGTGCTTAAACTGCACCGATTTTAGACATCGGGAATTTGTTTTCCTGTCATGGGGATTACGAAGTAGCATTTTCATCAAGCGCTCTACGGCTCTACAGGGACCCGTGAAAAGTCTGAAATAAGTTACCTGAGTGATGTCAGCCCTGCATTATGAGATACTGTGTACGTTTGAAAAGGAAAGCCCACTAACATCTTCTCTAGGGCTAAGTTGAAATCACTTTTCTGCTTGGACGCTTCCTGTATCTTGGCAGACTGGATAGGTGGCCAGTAAGAAACAGCCCAGCGTAAATGCAAGCAAGGAGCTTCCAAATCTAGTACCCATCTACTGCTGCTGAGCTGCTCATACTACCTCGGGCTGTAGTTTGAAAAGACACAAATGTAATGTTTGCTTCTCCCACCTGAACAGCAGCTTTACTGCATTAACCCCCTTCTGGACTGTATGGAAAGGTAAGAATAGACGGAGACTAACGAGGAAACAAGAGACAGGTGAACACTGAGTAACAGGTGAAACTAATCAATCAGGCGGGAAAACGCACAAGGACCGGAAGAACTTAAGAAACGGGAAGCACGGAACAAAGATCCACAGGGTATGTGACACAGGTAGCTAATGATTTGGTTTTCTAATCCTGAACTATATTACACGAACGTAGATCCACGAGGAAGCACCTACACCTCAACAGCTATGATTTCTCAAGTCACATGACGAATAAGAACTGACAAAACGCTTGCATAGGCTCTGAAATCCATCCATTCATGTTCAGAGTTGTGTGAAGAGACAATGACGACGTCGATGTCTCGCAACAGCTTCAGTGCTGTTAAGTACATGTTAACGGTGTCCTGCTATTTAAAGATATAGAGTGCTTAAATACAACGTGACACTGGACTGTGTGTGTGTGTGTGTGTGTGTGTGTGTTAATGCAAGCATTATGGTATCAAATGCATATGCTGAGATGTGAGATATGAACATGTTTTGTTTGTTTTTTTAAAGGAAAGACATGCATGAGTCCGTGTTTATGCATGTTTGCAGACAGAATGCCAGTGACTCGATATGAATAGGTTGAGTGAGTTTGCCTGCTAATGTTTCTGTGTATTTAAGAGGCGCAGAAAGTGGGCATTAGTGTGTATGAGCGAGTAAGATACTGTCACTAGATGTTGACGCACAACTCTAAGCAAACGGCTTCATTGTTTGAGGTTAAGGGAAAGAGAGCTGAAAGATGTGACGCAGAGAGAACTAATTTTTCTTCTCTGCAGAAAGACAGAAGAAAGAAAGAGCTGGGCTGGATACAAAAGGGGAAAGAGAATGGAAAGTAAGCTGGAAAGATATTAACAATTGTGTTTGTTGTTAGTCGAGGCAATTTATCTGACTGAAGCAAATGTAATCGGTGCTTCCCCTCCCCTTTTCCTTGTCTCCGTTATCAGCGTTTGATGCAATTAATTCTACCGCAGGGCCAGCTCGCCAACATGAGATAATCTTGTGAGCGAACACCCAGGGAAATATACCATGACCCCGAAAGACAGACTGGGAGAAAGGCAGAGATGGAACAATCAGAAGTGAAAAGGCAAAGACACGTGACAGGAAAGCCAAAAGCTGAGGAGAGATGTGGTGGAAGGGGGAAGAGAGAGAAAGGGAGAGAGAGAATGAACAAGGAATGGAGGAAGCAGAAGAGGAGAAGAGACATGGAACAGAGTCCAAGATCTGAAAGATGATTTTACACTTCATCCATGGGTAGCGGCCCGTTGCAAACATTATGAAGATGCAGCCTGGAGGGGCTGGAGCTGTTTGTGTGTCGTCACTATGTCACTGTTTGCTTCACTTAGGCTAAGATATTTGTCTTAAAAGCTACATTCATTGATTTGTGGCAACAAAAGGGCAGTAGACCTCCACATCATGCTACCGGACACATATTATAGCCTTCTATTAGTAAGAGGCAGGAAAACACAATACAGGCAGATTGTGTTGGAGAGCAGAGCAGATGCTCCTGTACTGCTGCACACAGTGACACACGCCACTCCTTCCACTTCAGAATAATGTTCCACAGGTTTCATGCAAAAAATACATTACAGTTAAAAACTGAATTTAACAAGCCAATGCACGTTTTCTTTCACAGTAGCTACGAATACCCAAAGATAAATTACACCACTTTATTGTAAATAATGTAAACCAAGACATGACCATTGATCTTTATTTTTTGTCGTATATCTCAAGTGTGGGAGGGCTTTCCTCATCTTATGTCCTTGTGAGGACGTTTGTTCCTCATACGTACAGGAATACAATACCAAACACACCTCACACTGTCACTGGGCTGCCGAGAAGTGGATTCAACATTCAGCGAGCATCACCTCACGTGTGACGTGAATGACCGATGGGTCTTAATGCCAGACCCTCATTTTCTCATGTAGAGAGAGAACAGGGAAGATGAATCAACACTTACTCGATATAGATATTTATTTTAGGGAAGGAAGCTTTCATTATACGGCCTCACAAGCAAGTGTGGCCTGGTTTGTTTATTTCAGTGTGGGTGGGTTTGCACAGCGGTCATTCGGACCCAAAAGGCAGACGGCACAGGAAGGCGGGAGCTGGTTGAAGATTTAATGGTAACAAATTAACTTGCATACAGATTATGCTGGTACAGGTAAATAGGTTGGTGTGACGGAGACAAAGAACATGAGGTACGTCCACAGAGCAAACAGGAATACGGACACACTGGAACTACGGAAGACGAGCCAATTTGACACCATGACGAGACAACGAACCGACATGGAGCAAAAGAAAGGAACCGGTATAAATAGACGAGGGACAGGGGAACACTGAGAATAGGTGAATCTAATCAAAGACACACGAGAGCAGGAACTGAACAGACAGGAAGGATTACGAAATAAAAACAGGAAACGCAGAGAAATTCATTCAGACTACAACAGTGTGACGTAAAATTCATCTGTGAACAAGCTGCAAGCGCTGTGTGTGGCAGACATAACCATTATCAAACGGGCCCGTCATTAAACTTCCTCAAGAGAAAGCTTTAAAGCCTGACAATGCATATATATGCTCACAGACATTCGGCACTGAAAATTCAACAGTGCAAATCACTGCTGTTTTCGTTTGTTAGCAGCATTAAATAAAGCAAGAACAATCTACGCACTTTAAATGATTCCTGAGGTCTATCAAATTAGTAATGCCTGTACATGTGACATTTCGACCCACACATCAGTCACAGCCTAATCGGTATTCCTGAACATGAGCAATACTTCCCTAAAGCAATACATCAGAGAACAAATCCTCTAATCTATCATGTTTGTGTGAACTTTCACATTGCTGTGAGCTCAATATTAAAGTAGCGCTATCGCTTCTAACTGATAACATGCACAGCTGTCCCTAGGAAGTCATTTTGGGTGGTTCGTCCTTCTTGCAGGTTCATGCATATATGATGTATGGTCCGAATGCAAAGAACGGGGGATGATACAAAGACAGCAGAGGAAGATGAGAAAACGGGTTTGAAGAGGGGAAAAGACAGTGTGAGGAAAGATCTATGGTCTTACCTCCGTATGCAGTGTTTAGCTGAATGAGGAAATGTTCCCCGTTTACCAATGTTGTAGCCTATATATTGACCTCCTCTCCTCTAGCTCGCGTCTAGCCATTTCTGATAAATCGCAGTGATCTGAACCAGCGACTGCCCTTGATCTTTGAAAGCTTTGCTTCTTTTGTCTGACCTGCCCTCATTTTTTTATTTTTACCATAGTTACATTAAATTGCCTTTTTAACTACAGAGACGAAACACCTACCCAAACCAAGCACAAGTGTGTTGAGTCTGCTCACTCTCCTTATTCGCTACATGCATTCATGTAATTTGGACAGTGCATCACTTCCTGAATAGCAGATATCCAGAATATGAGCTAATTTAAAAAGAATACTAATGGTTTTATGGTGTACCATGCATTCAGAGTTTGCATTAGTCTTGATTTGATTTCTAGGTAACGTACAGTATTTCTAGGCTCATGCCGCTAGCTTAGCAGGAAATGATTTATTATAGCCGCCACTGCCTTGATAAAGAATTTGTACAACGACATTTGATGCAAAATGGTTTGCCCAATAGTGGAATGGTTTACAGACAGTCAACAGTTATGAGACAGGAGATCAAATCAAATCAAATCAAATTTTATTTATATAGCGCTATATCATAACAAAGTTATCTCATAGCACTTGTAAATATAGAGCAAGTTCAAGCCAACTCTATATCTACAGACCCAAC
>JAVQJF010065138.1:0-64666 GCA_036023855.1 Gadopsis marmoratus | reverse complement strand
GCCTGTGGGGGCAGTGCTATGATCTGGGGTTGCTGCAGTTGGTCAGGTCTAGGTTCAGCAATGTTATGTGGCCAAAGAATGAAGTCATCTGACTACCTGAATATACTGAATGACCAGGTTATTCCATCAATGGATTTCTTTCTTCCCTGATGGCACGGGCATATTCCAAGATGACAATGCCAGGATTCATTGGGCTCAAATTGTGAAAGAGTGGTTCAGGGAGCATGAGACGTCATTTTCACACATGGATTGGCCTCCACAGAGTCCAGACCGTAACCCCATTGAGAATCTTTGGGATGCGCTGGAGAAGACTTTGCGCAGTGGTCCGACTCTCCCATCATCAATACAAGATCTTGGGGAAAAATGAATGCAACTCACAACAACAGAAATTAATTTTGTGACATTGCAGAAGCTTATTGAAACAATGCCACAGTGAATGCATGCCATAATCAAAGCTATGGGCAGTCCAACGAAATATTAGTGTGTGACTTTTTTCTTTGGCCATGCAGTGTATTTGCAGAACTGTATTGTCCTGTACTCTGTAGCTGCAACCTTTATTATTGCTCTTGAATATACTACAGAATCAGAGGAGGATGAGAAAAATATCATCATTGTAAACAATATTAAAGCTGTGATATTTTATTGCCTATATATTTTTGTCTAACCAGTATATTCCATCTTGAAATTTAATCAGACACAATTTTCTGAGGAACAAACAGTACCAGGCCCCCTTTAGTTTAAAATTAAGAAGCTTGATGTTTTAGTGGGATGGTGCCACAATACCTGAAGCTATAATGAAGTCATGTCTCCTCCTAAACGAAGTGTAGTTCTCCCTGCTTTGTTGAGATTAGACCTACTTGGGTTCTCAGAATAGGACTTCTAATATTGTTCTTGCCACAGGCCCTGAGGGGGAGATGACAAAGGAGGAGCTTTCAGAGCCTGTCGAGGGAGACACTGTGCTGGGCTGGGCTTCTTTCCATCAGCGTCCGGTTATCCACCAGGTGGCCTCTGCACCCATGCCCAGTGATTGTGGTGAGGATCCACGCACATGCACACATCCATTTAATAATAATAGTAATAATAATAATAATTGGACCCTAAGGTTGTTTATTGGTCAATCATGATACACAGATACACACGTGCAGAGAACAATGCTCAAACACACACATACAGTTGCATTTCACGTTGAAATTTATCCTCTGCTTTTAACCCATCTGGCCATCCTTCTTACAAGGGGAGCTGGAGCAGTGGTCAGCCTTCTATGGCGACCGGGGACCAAATCCAGTGCACATCCCTGTCTTGGTCAGGTACAGGCAGGATAACAATGCACACCCGGGGGCAGCTTAGGGTTCAGTGTCTTGCCCAGGGACACGTCGACATGTGGACAGGAGGAGCTGGAATCAGAGCGCCAACCCCAGAGATGAAAGGTCCGGAACCACAGCTACCTGACATATGGCAGGGAGCTGAAATCAAACGGCCAACCCCAGGGTTGAAAAACCACAGCTTAACCTCCTGTGCCACACCCCGCCCTTTAAATACAAATATAATGTGCCTATCCTGAAACAATATTTTGCACTCCTGCACTAAATGCACAAATTTGTTCCCCATACTCAATCACATTATTGTACAGCTTGTTTTCTTTCAAATTTTATCTTAATTTACTTATTTTATATTTTTTCTACTTTTTAACACAGCAACTCCTCGCATGTGAAAACCTACTTGGCAATAAAACTTTCTGTTTCTGATTTCATATGCACAGTGGAGCTTTGTGACATTTCAGGCTAAGTAACACCACTTCATCACTGTAGTGCTCAGAAGATGAACAGCTCTCTGACTGGAATTTGAAAAATGTTTCCACTATATTTTTGATCATGCGGTTGAAATAATAATCAGCTG
Source organism: Gadopsis marmoratus (assembly GCA_036023855.1). Classification (NCBI taxonomy): domain Eukaryota; kingdom Metazoa; phylum Chordata; class Actinopteri; order Centrarchiformes; family Percichthyidae; genus Gadopsis; species Gadopsis marmoratus. The sequence continues at coordinate 62,770 of JAVQJF010065138.1, read as the reverse complement.
ATGACATAGGAAACACTTTATCAGTGAGTTATGACTAGACAAGACTAATCAAGGTTCAAGCAATAATAATCATGTCTGAAATAATGATGAACCTGACGAGAGATCGAACTTGCACTCAATAACTTTGCTGACTGATGATTCCAGTTTTACGGTGGCAGATAACAATTTCTTGCTCATCTTTTGTATTATAATCGCATCATTTTGAATAGTTGAACACAATTTAGATTGCTTATGTTAACACAACGTGATGACTGTCACATTCCTTAGATTTATATCTGAAATATGTTTTATTTCTAAAGGGTCCATGTACTATATTGAACATAAATGTCATTTATACATGTATTTTACCAGAGTTATCTTAAAGCTAATTTTCATCTGCTGTCCTTCAGATTTTCAAATAGTAGGTGCATTTCCTGGTTCCAGTTTTATCTTTTGTATACAATCTGTTCTTTATCCCAGAATATCTTGAATGAGATCATGTGGCCATTAATCCGCATGATGGGCTCTTTAAATGTGTGTGTGTGTGTGTATGTATGGCAAATGCAGAAGGTTTATCCTGCGTGGTGTAAGTGTTGGCATTCACAGTGAAAGGCCAAGCTTATTTGTTTTCAGCCTCAGACGGATTCTGTAAGGCTTCATTTGATTCACTGCATGCCATCCACGGTCACATCTGGTTTCATTCGCCTCTGCAAGCCCAGCAAGGGCATTTCCCAAGATTAGTAATTTGATTGAATCGATTGAACAGTCTGCTGCAGAAAGTTAATGTATGTCTGTGCTGCAGAGTTTCACACTTGCTCTAGTCTCTTCACGTGCCTATACAGGTGATAAAGTAACATGAAGCTTTGGATTCCCAGATCCACTAAAAAGATGTATTGCATTCCAGGTAAATCATTGTTTTGTTTTTTTTGTCACCACTTCCAGAGTTCTCCTTCTTTGACCCCAGTGAGCCACAGTGCAGGGAGGTTCTTCTGGATCCCAGCACCACCATACCAGAGCTGTTTGCTGTCCTCAGGCAGTGGGTGCCTCAGGTTCAGAAGAACATTGATCTCATCGGCAATGAGGTGACACATCCAGAATTTCAGTACTGTTACATTACCATAGTGCAAATCCTTCTGTCTGCTCAAGATTCAAGATTACTCATTGAATTATTCTTCAAATCAATGCAAAACAATTTTCTTAATACGATAACTGAAAACACCAGAATACTTTAGAATCAAATAAAACCAAAGGTTTTTTTGGTCGAGGCCCTGCCAACCCACCCCAAACCGCCTCCACCCAGAGTTACACAAAGTAGCTGCTAATAGTGCAGAGAGGCATTTGTCTCAAAGGTAAAGGAGGCGATTATTTTCTCTCAATAACGGCTACCCTTGAGAAATAAATGCCAGTTTGATGTCAGTTTGCGCAGTAATTCTCATCCAAATTTAAAGATGAATAGAGTTATGGGAGGCCCAGCTTACTTGTCATTCATCAGATCAGTGCTCCCGAGTTTCACTTTATAGCGTATTGTGTAATATTTCTGTACAGTGATACCAGCAGTCCTTAGTGACATGCTGCACATCTTGTCTTTACACAGATCCTAAAGAGAGGCTGTGGTGTGAATGACCGAGATGGTCTGACAGATATGAGCCTCCTGCACTACTGCTGCAAGGCCGGGGCCCCAGGCATCGGTTAGTATTCACAGGGATGTTGAATAAACACACTCGGCTGGACTCGAAATGTGTATGCACATCTCCTCTGAATTGTCTGTGTGTTAGTTTATCTTGCTACTTTGACTCTGAACATAATCCTGTATGACTTGGCAAGCACTGATATTCATCAGTTCTACTCCTTCACACAGTATTTAGAGCTGACACACTGCCTGTTACTACACCCCTTCCCAACACACACATACGTGTATCTCTCCTCTGTTTCACAGGTGATGCAGAGACAGCAGCTAGCTTTGCCCGCCAGCTCCTTGCCCTCGGTGCGGATCCCAACCTTCGCTCGCGTTGGACTAACATGAGGGCCCTGCACTATGCTGCATACTTCGATGTGCCCCAGCTTATCCGGGTGGTGTTGCAGGCCTCCCAGCCTGGAGGTGATAACAGAGCTGCAGCCAGAGAAGGGAGGGGGTCTGGACAGGGCAAACATTTCCATTTTCATAACCAACTGCAGTGGGGATTAAGGTTTCCAGTAATTTATCTTTTTCCTGTGGTAAACATACAGAACTGCCACTTTATTAGGTGCACCCACAGTAGCTACATTAAACACAACATCCCTGCACTGCAGCCTTTCTTTATGCAACTTATCATATTCAGTCTTTGTTGTAGGTGGCAGTCAGAGCGGTGCTGATGCTACTGTATGGAGGCTGTAGTTTGTGGTGGTGTTGCTTTATGTGGTATGTTTTTGCTAACTTATGTCCATCCTCTTTTATGTCAGTGGATTGCTCTGGATATAGGTGTACCTACTGGTATGGCCTGTCTTGAAGAGGATCCCTGACCAAAACCTTGACTCAGTAAATTAATATTTTCCTCTCATTACATATAAGTATGGACAAATTACTGCACACTATACAAACCCGTTTAGATGCGTTTGCTGAAGCACATGCCTAAAGTTTAAAGGTTAGCTTTATGTTACTCTTTAGTAGCCAGTTTCCAATATTACAGTATTGATCATATTTTGTCAGGCTGCTCAGGTAATATTTTGTTAAAGATTATATTTAGGATGCTGATTTTTATACGTAGTTTACATAAAAATGAAGATATAATACTGTCTCAAGTCCAGGCCTGGTGAGTCTTAGTGAGCCCTTCTGTGCCTGAGATACAGCCCATGATGTTAGTCACCTCTGGTCAAACAGCTGGTTGAGCTGTACTGCGTCTCTGCTGACATGCTCAATACATGTCAGCATTGACAGCAGATAGGCAAAGGCTAAAAAATGTCTTCTACAGAATTTACAGACCAAGTTCTGTAGCATACACATTTATAAATTACAATCCTAGTTTTGATTCTATATCAGAACCCTGCCTTTTATAACGTGTGTTCTTAGTGAGATCAAATGTTCAGTTTCCCTTGTGGTTATATGCTAGCAGTTATTGACTGTGAAAATTGAAATCAGATGTTCAGCAAGAAAATGAGTGGCTGCTGAAAAACAGGAGCTGATTAAGTTGTGAGGAGTGTTGTGGTAAAGTAATGAGAGAGGGCAATATCACAGCATGCATATACTGTATCAATACTCCGAGAGTTCCTGTTCACTACAGTTGTGGATCACCTTTGGCCACGATAACAGCTGTCAGATTCTGTAGCAGTGACTCAACAAATGGACCTGGGGTGTTTTTCTCAGATGCAGTTTGCTGAGGTATCTGGATAAGTAATCTCTGTCCATGTGTATCAGTCCATGTTCCAGTTATGAGGGTTTCTGTGTTTTACAGAGCAAATTTAAGATAACTGTAAATTCAGTAAATGTGATTCATGGACAAAAACCCCTGTATTGTCCCAACTTATTTCACGTAAATTTACTAAGGTCCCTGTTAGTTGTGGTCCATTCATCATACTCTCATTTCATTGAAAAGGCTTTGAGATTTAACAACTCTGCTGTCATGGCGGTGTTTATACCTTCCAGCACCCACGATCATGTCAAATCAAGTCTGGCAAATGTTGCTTTAAGCATATCCTCAGTAATCTGTTCAAACAAACACAGTGAGATGGAGTTTGCGTTAATGTAGCAACACTTGCCCAGCCTCTACATGGGTAAGGATTCGGTCTGTAAATAGTCAAAAATGGTTTCTTAATTAGAGGTAACTATTAGAAAATGATATAAGATAACATAATACAGTGTCAGAACTATCCCATAGAACATGTGAAAATGTGCAATACCAATCTCTCCTGAGTAACGTTTTTTTTTCCATGTAGATGTAGATGCCACCTGTAGTGACTTTGACTTTGGCACCGCCCTACACATCGCTGCATCCAACCTGTGTACGTCAGCCGTCAAATGTCTCCTGGAGCAGGGAGCCAACTCTGCTTTCAGAGTAAGTTGCATTGTTATCTTTCATACGCTCTCATGCGACTTTGACAAATTGACTTCTTTCATTGAAAAGATTACATTTAATCCTATACTATATCTTGGTTTCCGACTGCTGCGTTAGTCATTAAGTTCAACATAAGATACTAAGCAACCCTAAATAATTTCTCTCTGCATTTTCCAATCTGTACTGAACAAGAGCAGGAAGTGTTTCTGCTGACATCGATTCACACGACGAGCCTGCACTGCTGCTGCACTGTCAAAGGTTCTGCTGTCTTTACTGCAGATGAGCATGCTTGCAACTTGAAAAATATAAGCGAGAGAGATGACAATCAATTACTTTAAGACTCTATTTTTATTGCATCTTTCTCTAATAAGAAAATACGTTTTTCCTTGAGCAGCACTATTGATGCACATTTCAGTTCAATAAAATGTGTTCAGGTTGCTTTGGTTATTTGTCACTTGTGGGACGCACTAACCCGTCTAACCAATTGCTTTATTATTCCATCTTTATCATAAATATATTTCAATGTGGTATGGTGTTTATATCTTTCTGTCCCCTATCTATAAAGGGTAGCAAAATACAATACCGTGATCTGGGTGACATCATCAGATTGCTTGTTTTGTCATACCAGCCATCCAAAACCTAAAAGTATTACATTTATAATGGCGTGAATTAAGAAAAGCAGCAAATCCTTCCATTTGAGATGCGAAAACCAGCAAATGTCTTTTGTCAAAATTGTTGTTGATCAATTTTTAATAAATCGATTAGTTGACTTAATTATTTCAGTACTACTTAATCACCTCATGTAATGAAGTCCACCACAAACTGCAGTCTTAAAAATGAAAAATTACCATGTTGAACCTATACTTTTCTGACAGGCTCAACAAAAACTGACCGTTATAATCCTTATAAAAGTTGTTGGTTTCATGCCTGTTCATGATGCTGCTTCCACCCTCTGCATTTGCACACAGATGTCATCACTCAGAACTCCCTTGGAAACAGAAAATGCACTCCCACCATCAAATTCACAAAGCCTTTCTTATGTGGTTAATCCCAGGTCCTTTACAGAATTACATTGATTTGATAGACGTTTGCAAAAAATATATATTTATGCTCCGTTAAGAAATATAACTGATTGCAATTTTTTTTTGTTATTTTGCCAGGCCTCACATTTATTCCATGTCGGATCCATGTCAGTGGGTTTTTAGTTTTGATGCATATTTCCTGTTTGGCCTTCTCTGACTCAGTGGGCAGATAACACCTAAGAAAAAAAGCAGTGGTTTGCAATACAAATTTCCCAGACATGTTTTGAATAGATCTACCTCTTCAACACCTCTCATTGCCCAGTCTGTTTGCCTTCTGCCTCTCAGTTGTCGTCATTTAATGCCTGGTTGGTGGTGTGTGCTGAACAACAGTTATCTGGGATTGAAGGATGTACAGAGGATTCCTAATAGATGGTGATATGGCATCAAGACTCTCATAGCCTCCATGTTCTATTGAAAGTTTTTACCCATCCTAGAAGTTGCATATCTCAATGTGCCATTATTATGCTTTACATTAAACACAAGGTCATCTCTGAACAGCAATGCTGCCTGTTCTTTGTACGCACTAATGTTCCCACTGGAGGTCACCAAAGCACTACACACCAGAATTCAATAATTCCCTTGCTCATAGATGAGTGCAGAGGCTCTATATCTTTTGTGTGTGTGAATGCAGTGTGCAGTAGATATGACCAGCTTGTTTTTTAACCCTTTTTTATTTAGAGATTTTCCGGGCTACTTGTTTATTATTTATGCTTATTCCTTATCCATTGAGGGGAGATTATTTCTTTAAGGTTTATCCAGTCGTTGCTGCTTCCAATAAGTCCTAGAAATATGTTGTTGGTTTAAACATGTTAAACCACACTTTCTGAATTCAGTAGAAAATTTAATTTAGTGAAAAAATTGTGTGTATTGTATTTGCATCACTAACAGCCAATTTTGTCAGCACATATAGCAATGATATAGGCATATGCATTGGTTTGTGATGTACTAGGATGCTTTACCTACCAAATTGTGTCACTTGCATTTAGAAAATGCCAGTGGTGGCTGGCTGTGGTGTATAAGGCATAATACTAGAGCCCAGAAATGCAGTTAAAATCGTATTCTTTTGAGTAAAGGTCAGACTTGGAAGTGGTTTAATTTGATATTTTTCTTCTCTGGCCCTGCAGAGATTCGTCACAAAAAACCCTGGATTCAAGCAATGGAAAGTTTAGCTTGGAAAAATAAATTGTTGCTGGTCTTTGTTGCTGGACCCCTTACCACACATCTTATGGCTTAGCAACTACTGTATGGCAACTTCTCAAATTTTCCATTATTAGCAAGTTGCAGTAGTAGATTGCTAACTTGATTGTTACAGTTTCAGATTTGGAGTGAGCCACAGAAATCCAGCACATACCAAACAGACTGCAAGTCTGGATTTCTGGGGGTAAGGTTACGTCATCCCCATCACCTTTTGCTGGCAGGCACGTGTTAACTTTGTTTATCTATTGGTTTAATTTACAAAGATTAGTTCTATCTAAATCCCCTTTAATAAAAGTAGCTTCTTCTTGATTTCATAGCTGTTTTTGAATCAAACTATAGGTTGAGCTCACTGCTTGCTTTACAGTTCACAAACAGTACATGAGTGATTGTTCAGAGTACACTGATTTACCAGTTTATTACTGTACTTACTCTTGTACAACTGAAGTATTGAATAACCCTTAAAGTGCCCTTTTTGAGAGCTGTTTCAAATATTCTGTCCTCTTCGTGTATGTAAAAAAAAAAAAAAGCAACAGTTCAGCCTCAAAATGGACGATCAAAATGCACCTCTTTGGCGTAATGACAAATCTAAACATTATATTTTCTAAGATAGGATTCACTGAAGAGCTGCTGTATTGCTTTTAGGGCTGCATCACATGATTTGTATTGATAATCTGCCAATTTTATTTTCGTGATTAATTGATCAATCGTTGAGTCTATAAAATGTCACACGATCACAATTTCCCAGAGTCCAAAGTGACACCTTCAAAGTTATTCTTTTGTCCAACCAACAGTCCAAAACCCAAAGACTCCTTATTTGCTATTAGAAATGACAAAGAAAGCAGCAAATCATCACATTTACGAAGCTGGAACCAGCAACTGTTTGACATTTTTGCTTGAAAAATGACTGAAAATTATGAATCCATTATCAAAACAGTTAACAATTGATTTTCTTTCGATCACTTAATTGACTAATTATTGTAGCTCTAATTGCTTTGTGTTAAACTGTACAACTGTTCCTATAAACTGGTAACTTGGTATAAATACACATCTTGCAGAATCATGGGTCATTCCTACGAGTTTATCTCAATTCAATGTTCGCATGCTAAATGTACGTTAATGAAAGATTTATAGGCATATGCTTGTAACCTATGCTTTTAACAAATGTTGGAGACAAGTGTATGGCTGCTATGTAGTTGGCAAAACCATTTGCCACATGTCTGGCTGAGTGTTACAGTTTAAAAAAAAAATGGTTCAGTGTGAGAGCTAGGCATTTTCCTTTGGGGCACTTAAATTAAATGCACTGAAAGTGTCTAGAAGTGATTATTGGTCTGTTGAATCCCCTATCTACAGCACAAACGAGGAGATGAGCAGGTTGAATATTGTAAAAAATAAAGCATAATTTCACACTCATAAATATAGAAAGTCAAGATTGAACCAAACACTGCTGAGGGAGTAGAGATGAGATAAAATATTCTGTTTAGGCCCAGCATCCTCAATACAGCAATAATAACAGTGAACATTTTGATAATTGAAATTACATTTACATGGCATGCTGGTGAATTCAAACATCTTTGTTGATGAAATTTTCTTCCTATTTAATATTTTGTTTTTTGTTCTTCTGTGCTTTGTCTCTTCTTACAGAATGAAAGAGGGCAGTGCCCAGCCGATGTGGTGCCTGACCCCCTCGACATGCCCTTGGAGATGGCTGATGCAGCCACCATGGCCAAAGAGCTCCAGACTTTGCTGAGACGGGCTTTACCAAGACCCAGCTCCCCCCTGCCCCTCGCACTGCAAACTCAGCCCCTCCCTGCGCTCTCCGACAGGGCCAAGGTGCAGCTCGCCACCATGGGAATCCGACTAGGTGACCGAGTGGTGATTGCTGGACAGAAGGTGTGTGGTAGGTCACTATCAAAAGGGACGAACAATTCTAAGTACCTTTATTAATCCTTCAATTGCAGAATTTTCGGTCTTCCTTAAAGCTCTTCCTAGATTTTTCTGAAATATCTACTTTTTTCATTTGTCATATCTCATAGTGGTATAATAGGGGCAATTTCTCAACCCTCTAATTAGGACCTGATGAATTGAAATGAATCTGCGCTTTTGCAGTTACAGGGACAACTTCTGACATAAACGGACTCCCAGCAGCTGTGTGTGACTGATGCATTTAATGAAAAAGAAAGCTGTAGCCAAGAACGTGTCGCTATACCTTTGGTGTAATACAGGCATATGAATCTAAACTATGGGTCAGGGGCTGTGACCAATCAATTTCCAACTCGTATGTCCTTAGCTTTATAGCTAAAGACAAAATAAATTATGCCACTTCCTTTTTTCCTTGTTACTATTTTGTATGTAGTAAAACACACTCAATTAGCCGATATATATGTAATTACATTTGGATGGGTTGAATGCGTCCCTCAAACTGAATAATTTCAATAGAATTTAAATGTTTCAATCATTTGGATTTTGTTTTTTACAATATTACTGTTTTCAAAACAGATGTACGCTAACCCTTAAGCGCTTCTGCTCCCATTACATTTGAAATATCTAACTTGGTCAATGTCTTTCACTTTAAATAAGGGGAACAGTTCTAATTTCTAATTTCTTATCACGATGTTTGAAATTTCACCTTTTGAAAGAGGTTCCTTTTCCGTGTAAAATAGGATTGCATGCAGTATCTAAATCATTTTAACAATTTCTTTCATTTACTGAGTGAAAATTAAAATGTATTTAAGGCATTCAATGATATGCTGACAGGTAATGTTTTTAATATAACAAATTATTGATGGTCATTTTGCAAGTCACTTTTGTAAAATGAAAATGGGCCACGGTGGAAGCATGTGGGGCGATGACTGCTGGGTGCTGTAGATCTGAAATACAGCGGGAAAAGCTTTTACAGGACAAATTCACAAAGGAAGTGAATCCTACTACTACCCAATCCTCCTTGATGTTCGGATAGTTGCCCAACTTTACTGTCAAATGGGTATTTCATATTACTGTGTGCATTTGGCAGGAACACTGTTATAAACAATAATAGAAGTTTCCAGTTCATTATGGGTGACTTTTCAACTTTTTATTATGAAATGTACTGTGGCCCTTTCTGTTAATTAGCATTCTCTGTTCCTCTCTTCAATCAAGCAGGAAGAACTCGATGTGAACCATTCAGGGTTCATTTGCTACCTTGTTGTCATTTTCTTTTTAATATATTTTTCCACATCATTGATTTTAAAGTATTCACATTTAAAAACCACAAAAGTAGAGGAAAAATAGGCTGCATTTTCAGATTGGCCTAATCAACATAACTAATTATCAGTGTTAAGCAGGAATTATTACATTCTATTAACTCTTAACCAAGAGGGCATACGTGTGGAGAGGTTTGTTGTCTTCCAGTTTGTACAGTAGCTAAACCAGCCAGCTTGAGTCAAGGGCATGATCCCTCACCAGCTTCCCATCCTACAAACCCTGAGCACCATTCCAAGCTGAAAGCATCCCTGCAGTTACCCACATTTTGACATTAACAATGTTTTTCTCTGTGCATCATTACAGAAGGCACAGCAGTCTAATCACTAATGTGCACACAGCACAGATATAGTTACTCAGTGGCACACAGCAGACTGCTACTGAATTCCTGCCATGTCCATTTTTGGAATTGGAAGAGAATACGCTGATCTTTCTTCCATGGGATTATTGAGTTAATTGATATATTTTACAAATATCTACTGTACTTACAATGACACATAAAATTAAAGCACACGGCATAAATGGCCATTAAAGCAATAACATACAAAAGGGATTCATACACCATTAACCTGTAGCCACATCAGTGCCATGCAGCTTTGCGTGGGTTATACTAAAGACAGACGCTTTGGTTAATTTTTCCACAATGATTTCAGCCCTCAACCAAGAAAAATAGTTTCCAGTTGCTAAGCAACGCCATTTTGGCATCCATCCAGCATTCAGGGGTTATGTCTAACAGTTCATTCTGCAATATCATCAACATTTATCTGAGCATGTTCAAGTTCAACCAACTCCAATTGTGATTCTGTTAAATGTCTGGTAACACTGTTAGGTGATTTTAAAATGCTCGGTCATCCTCTTAAGACTTATTTGTTCTTCATCAAACATCACACAACCTGTGGGGTGCACAGTTGGCAGCGTGATCTAAGCTACGTTGCTTGATTTATTAATTTTTTTTGTAGCAGCAAAATCTGTAATGTGCTTAAGTGGCAGAAAATTGATCAAGTGTAAACAAAGTGATACACTGAAGATGTCACATACCAGCACCATAATTACAAGCATTTATGGAAATTTCTTATCCAGTCGCAATGTAATTACAGTACATGCTTTAAAAATATCCTCTAAAGTGTGCAGTTTACTGTTTTTAGCTGCTTCTCATAGTGTAGCATGTTTGTGTGCTTGATTAAAGGGGTGTTTCCTGAGCTTTTTTTGCTGCTATGTTTTCTTTTATTGCAGCAATCTTCCTTTCAGTACATTAAACCAGACCTTACCTATGAATTTAGACAAAATAATGTATCTAACAATCAATTTTTTTTGCCCAATTCTTCATGTAATGCAAATAAATACTTGCTTGACCCAATCACACAACTACAGTATGGTGGTGTAAGCCATGTGTAATCCTTTTGAGAAGAAGCACGCTTTGAAAGTAGCGGAGAATTAGCACCACAGGTCAAATAAAATTGACAGTTTTCTATCTGTTCATGGCACAGTTCAACTTTGAAAAAGAAAAACTAGGACAGCAACCCAATATGACTTTTTAATATTGTCACACAGTCCAACTTTGACAATTTGCTACACAGTGCTCGTGCTCCAAATGAAATGGAAAGCCCAAAAAATCAGTACCTTCTCTATGTACTTTGTATAGAACTTTCGCTGGCCTTTTCCCAATTACTGACCTGTGCATTTAGTCATCAGGCTGACAGCATGGGCCCAGTCCACCCTCCCTAGTCCAACAAAGCAGGTGAATGAGACATCCACTGTTGTGCCATTGGCACAAATCACCAGATTCCTCTGTTGCAGTCATCGGTGCTTCAACATCACGAGTACCTTCTCAGACGTTCAGCTGTGAAGGTACTCGTGACAACCTTTCTCTCATCACTTGCAGCTGACTTTGCACTTAATGTTGACATTTCCAGTCTCTATGAAATTAATGTGTGACCAAAGGCCCGTAACGTTTATAGGCACATGAATTCAATAAAGTTTTGGATTACGCCAATCCACAGTGTGACCAATTACAGTGGTAGTCTTTGCATTTGCATCACTCGTACGAAACACTAACTCATGTTTCCATAACCTTGCCTACAGTCAAGCTCTGTTTTTGGCAGTGTGTTGTATTTTTCATCATGATTGTTAGTGGCATCAAATATTATCCCTTGTGCCAACATAGTTTAGTAAAATACAGTATGAGACTGGTTTCCCATTATTTATGTGAAAACTGAACATTTCTGTCAGTCTGCATTTTCCACAATAATTCTTCAAACACAGCAACAACAGACACGTAGGTTTTTTCCAGTTAAAGCTTTGTTCTATACTTTTGGTACTAGCACCAGTTGTGGCACACTGGTATATTTGCTCAATTTCTTTGGGCCTGTGCCGTAAGTACGTAGCAAAATACAGCAGCATGATAATCACCAAAGTATTAAAAAATGGCAAATAATGATATTGGTAAAACAACGAAAGGAAATTCAGTTGAGCTTCCTTTCACGTACTCAAGCTGCGTTTTTGATTATTAGCCCAGTGCTACCATTCTGGAACAGCCATTTGGCAGTTATATCACCCATTTTACAAGTAATCTGAGTGCCATTTCATGAGTGCACTCTTATTCCCACAAGCTCATCGAGAAACAAATTCTGTACAATTACTGTACAGTGAAAGAAAATTGTATATCATTCTAAAAATAACAATTGTTCCTGACAAATGACTATTGGATCATTGAGTGTCTTTTTCTGTTCTCAGGGTTCAGGAGTTTTTTTAATTGAAATGGGCCCTTAAAATTGTGCAATTTTAATTTAAGAAATGACATGGTGAGTTTGTTGGTGTTAGCCACATTTTATGTATGAGTGTGAATTGTGAAAGAACTTAAACTAATCAGGTGAGTCTTCTCTGGCTCAGGGATGCTTGTATGAATTTGCTCCACCCATGTGTAGGCCTGTCACAGTAATTACTCTCGTCAGGCATGTATTATCTCAGAAATATATGACATTGTAATGAAAATTATACAGATTTGTTCATGTTAATGGGCTCCCCTCTCTGTTTCGGCTTAAACCCAATCTGTTCCCACACTGGAGCTGTGGATTATGGCTTTGAAACCAACAGACAGCGAACTCATTGCTGCAGAGTGTGAGCAGCAAAGAAAGCAGGCAGCACTTTGCGGTGCTTCCTTGAACCCGTTCACTTCATCTGGTTCACGATCACTGTCGCTCTGTGTGTGCGTGTTTTTGGAGAAGCTGCTGAGCCCTGCACGCAGTGAAACTCCGACAGAGGGCAGACTAGAGCACAGAATCCCCCAGAAATTCCAACAAAAAGGGTCTAGCGGAGGTTTTTCTGCTCATTTGGCTGAGGAACTGTGATAAAATATTTCAGATTCACCATGCAAGTGCTGTACATGTAGCTTGCAGATAAACCAAATGCAGTCAGTGTGGGTAGAACTATTTACACAATGATGTTGGTGCATAGTGGTACAGGTGGCCTATTGCACTCCATTAGTTTTGCATTAGCCTAACTGCAAAGACTTTACTGTACACAGTTGAAAGGAAATGCTTAAAGATAAACTGAGAGCAGCAAGCATGAAAGCTGTAAGAATCTTCAAGCACATCTGCCTTTCAAGCTCTAAGTAGCATGAATTTGAAAGAAGTACAGTCCACTATAAAGTACATGTTTTGTTGATCATCATACTGTCCATCATGGCCAGCTTCTCTATGAAAGAGTGTTGGGTCCATGATAATGTACTGTATAACACATCCATCTGGACTCGGATCAATCGGGTAGTCCTTTACCCTCCAATTAGTTGAGTTTAGGCATAGTTACTGACTTGCAAGCGATCAGGAGCAAGGATTTTGATGAATATTTGTCTCACAAAAAACTTCCCTCATGGATGTACAGTATCAGCTTTTACTGTTTCATTGATCACACAGTATTGTTGATTGACTTCTTGCTATCTAATCAGGGACCTTAGGAATACACCTTTAGTAATTGTTTTGTAATCTGTGTTGTGTCCTTGCTGTATGGCAATTTAAACTACACACACATAGATGCGAACAGGGACATGTGGACGATAAGAAAACGCTAATTCTAGCCCAGTTGGACATTTGCTCTGGAAGAATAAGCCATTAATAGATTTTTGTGCCACAGTGAGAACAGAATTGCAGTGTGCCGAGTTGTAGAGATTGGCTAATCAACACTCTTATCTTTCCTGCACTTTCTGGCACAGTTTCATGCTTTGATCTCCATTTTCTCTCAATTTTTTATTGGTTGTCTCGTTTTTTCGATATCTTTTGGCTTTAGTGAACACATCAAAATGTTGAGGTTGTGGTTCTGCCCTTCACATAATATATGGCATGAAGATGTAATGATTTCACACACTGCTCAGTGCACTGGGCAGTTCTTTTGCAGCATGTCTTGATTTAGTTTTGATTTATTTTGCACACTATTTGGTTTGACTGTCTGCGGTATATAATTGTGTATATGCAGGTTGGAACCCTGCGATTCTGTGGCAGCACAGAATTTTCTGGAGGCCTCTGGGCCGGAGTGCAGCTTGACAAACCAGAGGGGAAGAACGACGGCTCAGTAGCAGGAGTTCAGTATTTCACCTGTCGAGTGAAACATGGTAGGTTATCAAACACAGATCATTGATCAAACACATTGAGTCACCCACCCGCTCCATCAATTTCTTCCACTACTTTTGATTTTGTAGGACTTAACTGGTCCAATTAGGTTTTCAGTGGTATCTTATCTAACCCCAGGAAATTAAGATTAGTCTTTTCTTTTTGTCAGTTGTCTGTAAATGTAATGTGTTAGTTAGCATATGCAACATGTCGTGTATAGTTTAAAACATTTTTTGCTATGTTTCTTTTTCCCCCTTCAGGAATATTCGCTCCCCTCTCTAAGATAAGCAAGCCTTTGGAAAGACATAAAACCAGCACCACAAAGACGTCTACACCCATACGCCCCCCTCGTCGCATTGACCTGTCCCGCATCACCTCCAAGATAAACACAGGTGAAGAACAAGTTGCATGCAGCTCATAAACCTTCTGAACTTCTCGAGTGAGCTATGGATGATTGCTCTACCTGACTGTATTCTTATGATGCAAGCTGTGCCGAGGTTCTATCAGGTTGACTAAACATAGCAGGTCGACATGAGGTTCACAAGGTTTCGGAAGAATGGGCTAGCCTGAAGGGCTCTGGCACAAAGTACTGCGAATAGAAAATAAAAAGGGCCCTGAGGGGGAAGAAATGTGTGTGCTTTTGTGACCACAGGTGAAATAGATGTCACGGGGGCAACTGTTTCCTCATGTCGCAGGTAATCTCATGTACAGTCCCCTGGAAAGAGTCGGTCTGGACCTGCTCTATATGGCAAGTGCTATGAGATAACTGTTATGATATGGTGCTATATAAATAAAACTGAATTCAATTGGAGGAGACCTCTGGATACATTATTAGACACTACATAACTTGTATAAAGAAACAAAAGAACTGCACCAACCCCAGAGAAACACAAACGTTTTGGCGTAACAATATTAGTCTGATGAATGGCTCCCTAATATTGTACAGTTGCAGGTGCACTCACTTTAGGGGGTTTGGGACATAAACTCCATAAGTACTAGCATCAGTAGAAACGGTGGCCTGTGCTTGTCCACTTACTAACTTGGGACTGATGGGTTGAAAATGGGGGGGGAGTGTTGGTCGTAATAGCCCCTCATTCTCCACTAACTGCATTATAACAGGGTCCACATCCTTTGTGATCTTCAGGTGATCCTCATCCAGCCCTCTCTCTATGTTCTATAACTAATACAGGGATAGACATAAAAACCTATGTTGTGTTTGTCTGTAATAATTTTTGCGTGTTGCATTACGTTGACCATACATTATCGTCTCCTCCTAATTACTCAGAAATACAGGAACAGTATGACCAGTCTTCATCTCTTAGGGGCGATCCTAATACTATTACAGCAAGTACATCAGTAAGCAGCAAAGTACTTTGCTATAGTCTTTGTTTCCAATTCTATTGATCTGGCAAGTAAAAGTCAAATATGGATTTACAATGCATTTATTTGACCATATATGTAAACATAAGGAGTATGAAGTTTAGTAAAAGGAAATGTTTGTCATTTTAAAAAGTCTTTTGTCTTTGTATTAACAGTAGATTTTGTGGGAACACAGTCATTCTAGATATCAAAATGGTAATGCCTGTACGGATAGTTTTCCTGCTGACACAGTGGGCTATGGAGGGACTGGGTCACTCCTTGGTGTCCAGATGCTTTTGTGCCAGAAAGAGGCTTTCTCAACTTTCCTAGTTTGTATGAGCCATGTCACTGCGTTGCAGGATTTATTGCATCTGGACTTTCATATTAATCTTCCTCAAATGCTTAGAAAAGTTAATTCTGAACCAGTGCCAAAGGACAAAGCATGAATTAGACTGCTGACAAGACCTTGCACTCAGTCCTTGCATGCCCATATCCTCAGTCCCTGACTAATGTCTTCTCATAATATAGTTCAGTCACCTCAGAACATTGTAGAAACCTTGTCTTGGTAAGTTTTTGTGGTTCTTGCGCCCTCTTGGGTTTATAGTTGTATTGTGGTGGTGTAATATTATATTGATCTGGACGTGCCTTGAATAGCGGACCTCAAGAGTGGCCTATGGAATTTGGTGATTGATGGTTCAATTAAGCAGGGTTTAATAACCTGCGCATAGACAGGCTGAATAGGCTGGTAGCCATTCATCACAAGGGGTATGTGAGTGTGTTATGTGTGACATGCAATGCATGTGAGGGCGTGTGTGTCAGCACCCTCCATACAACCCAGGAACCAGACTATTTTATGACCAAACACTTTTCAGGACCTTTGTCAGCCATTTACAGCCTCTAAGAGCCACCTGTGTTTTAGCGTCCCATTGGATCAGCAGTACATATTGCTTGCCTATAGATTGGATGGGTCATTGTGTCTCGTCTCACTAACCAGGAGAGACGGACACAGTAGAATGCCAGGCCAGCCCCTATTAGAGCGTGTCAGCTGTAGCTTAGGCCTCAAAGGGTGGTGGGAACATAGACAGTGCTCACAAAGCACCACTGCTTGGTTCAGAAAGCCTCAGTCTGTCACTTGAAGCAACCGTCAGTATGTGGAAGGATAGATGGAGCCAGGAGGGGTCCCTGCAAGCTAAAGGTCAAGTGACAAGAAATGTTTGGTATTCTGAGTTGAAATGTTGTCTCCTCTTTGGAGTTCAAAGGAAAGGCACAACCCTGCCTCAGAGGGGAACGTTTCCCAGCTCTCTCTAAATGTGAACTGAAATGGCAATCAATATATACCAGACTGATTTGAGATTTGTCTAATGCCATTTCAAAGCACAATATAAAGTTGAATCTTAGGTGACATATTAATGAGTTGAGAGTAATGTGAGACAGTTTTGTTGGCAGATTTATATGTGAATTGAATCCTCATTAGTGATTTTCTTTTTTCTTCCTTAAATCTGTTTAGATACATGACTGTTGATTTTGTTGCCTATTTAAGAATGGACTCAAAAGGCTTTTGTCAGTATAATGGTAGATTTAATTCAAGTCAACAAATGATATAAAATGCCTGAAGTGACGTTCTGGTGGTATGAACTAGTTAAACACACTTATATTTACTTCTCCAAGAAATGTTCCTCATTGTGTGTGCTATATGAGCTGGTACCAAGATACCTTTAGATGTTCCTTTTGTTCTTTTGTATTCACTGTCAATGCAGCTTTTGTGTGCATGTAAGTGCTTGTCTCAGCATATTTAAGTGTTTTTATTGTGTGTCTTCATTCAATCAAGAAAAATTGCCTTTCAGTGATTCTTGTTTCATTGCTACTCAACAATGTCACTCTGTGCATTTCTTCACTCTCCTGTGTTTTAGCTCTCAGTGTAGCTTCTTTGTCTCTGCCTTTACCTCTGCCATTCTTCTAGTGTGTGTCTTCTCTCTATATATTGCTCTCTGCATATGAATTACAGAAATTATATTGACAGATTTCATAAATATCCTAGTTCTGCTAATTTCAACCGTCAATGGAAAGAATATAAATATACGCTTTCATAATTTAAATAGCCCACTTCTTTTGCTTTAACTTAAAAAATGGCACCATTGGCATTTAGACTGATCTATTAGCGGGGGCTTGACTCTATCATAGCACTGACATCATTGATTCTTACGGTTATTTCTTGCTTTGGACCAGTCTGCATACTGTCCACAATGCTACCACTAGCAGCCAGAAATCGAACCAATTCAATATTATTTATACAGTGCCAAATCATAAGCTATCTCAGGGCACTATACAGCAGGTCTAGACCACAACTCATTATAATATTATTTACAGAGAGCCAACCATTTCCACCATGAGCTGCACTAGGCGACAGTGTTTTCTTCGACTCCCCCCTCCTCCCCTACACCAACCCCTGAAACTATGCTATTACTCAATATAAGATTGACTACTTCACTTTACCTCTCCTGTGAACATGCTTCTTCTTCTCTTATCTTCAAAGTGGTGTTGATCGTTTCGGCCTTTCGTCACAGAAAATTTGAAACAAATGCAGTGTGTCCTGTGATGTTGGTAGTAGCTAGGCTCTGATGGAAACAAAGCGATCTGATTGACTTTGCCACAATTTCAACATTAATACCACTTGGAAACGCTAGGAGGTTTAAACGTTGAGAAGTTGTCTTTTGCCAGTTTACGTTTTTTGTGTGTGTATAAATAACAATTATCATTGCTATCTGTTGAAAACTGGTTATTGTGTCTCTTTTTGTCTGTGTTTGTGGGCGGAAAGGTTTATCTGTCAAAAACAGCCTTGATAATCAAAAAAGTACACCTGGTCCCAATCAGGGTACAGAGGGAGACGCCTACGTGACAAAGACAGGTACTGCAGTTGATTGGACTTTAATGTACTGTGCATCGGAGAACAGGGTGTGGGAGTTTACTATTGCCTCTCTTTGGCTGTTCCACACGCTCCAATCATCACCTGGCTCTGATCACTTGTGCACTTTAATACTTGAATCCAACATCATAATCCATCTGTAGTTATTTCAACAGGAACATCAGTGCAAAATGCAATAAATAGTACTGTATGTAACTGAGTTACATACTATAAGTCTTACTGTTGAAAATAAGTAGACGTTTTTTTGGCCATCACTGTTTGAATGTGTTTGTAGCTGAATCTTCTGTCTTTAAAGCACTTTGGTACAGATTTAATCAATTGACCTCCAAGAGTTGGGCACTTAATGAACTTATGGTCTGTGAAGCGTAATGAGGTCCTGCGTCCAAATGTCTTCTTAAGAGTGAAATTGGGCATCCTCCATATCATTCCCTCAAGTTAAGGCATTAGCATGTTTGCCCTTTTTAGTAGTAGCAGGACAAGCAACTGTGAAAGATTGAACTCACTTGATTAGTGCTGCCTTAAAAAGGACAGTGGTTATTGTCTGGAGTGCTAAAGGCTCTGTCACATCCAGAAGAATAAAATGGAAAAATTAATAAAAGGCTTAGCTTAATTATTTCAATGTAATTAGTCCCGGATATTCGGATGGATGGTGGGTTCAGTATTAATAGGGGAGGCACACAGTTGTGTTGTGTGATGTTATACAGCAGAATGGATAACCTTTACAACTAATGGGGACTCTAGATGCAACGGTTTATGTACCTCTTTTGAATGATGGTGTAGTTATATACCTGGGAAAAGCAGCTGTCTTCACAGAAATAGACTTTAATTAATTGTGTTCTGTGGGTTCTTTCTTTTAAATGACCTGTTCCCTGTGTTTCCGGTCACTCATTCCTCTGTGACATTTTCACCACAGGGGCTCTCTCCCGCTCCCTCTCCTCTTCATCCTCTTCACTGGACTCTCGGCATGGAGCAGTAACACAACCTCGTCCACTTCCAAGGCAACGGCTTCCTGCCAGGCAGCGAAGACGGCGCGTTTCCTTGAATCCTACGACCACGCCCTCACCGGCCCTCCGCTCTTCTCCTGACGCAACTGTACTTACTACTGCAGGTTATTATTATTATTATTATAGTAGTTAACATTGACTTGATGAAGACTGATATTTCAGGGTTTTCTCATGATTATAAATCTAATGGAATCAAATTAAGGGCAGTATGTATCACAGTAGTAAAGCACGATATCTTCATCTCTCCCAGGTCTTCGAAGCCGAACCCCCTCAGCTAGTAGCTCTGTGTGTGGGGCCCCGGAGGTGCGCCTGGGGGAGAGGGTGTTGGTGGTAGGCCAGAGAACCGGTGTAGTCCAGTTCTATGGAAAGACCAGCTTTGCTCCAGGTCAGTTGTTAAAATGATGTTCTCCCTGTAAAGACTTGTCAATTGAATTCCCACTACAACCCGCTATTGTGACACTGTAATATTTCACCATTAATCCACTCGTTATTTGCTAGAGCAGCGTTCTCAGGATGAGCTTCAATCACTTTCCTGAATCATTAGGACAAAGATGTTATTCAGCCTAATTTCCATAGAGACCTCATCTAATGGCTTTTGTTAATTGTAAATTGTGGTAAATTGGATTTTTTGAAATGTGAATGTTATTTGCACATGCACATTGAAATGCTGTCTGGAGTTTAATTTGCAAGGAATTTCCAACAATTATGTACAATAGATTAATATCAATATCATGGTGTCTCATAATTTTATGTCCAGTTGGGTTGTTCAAATGTACTAATACTGATTCAATAGACTTCCCACAATGGTTTTACAGTTTACTATATGAATAATTTGCTATGTTAGTCTGTGTATTCTGTATAGTATATGTGTTTAATGTTGGACTGTTAGGGTTCAGTAAGGAACATGTGGGGCTCCAAAGGTTCAGAGTTATCAGCGTAACTTGAGTTTAGAGAAACCTATTAATTTTTTTTTTTTAAAAAGCCTATGTTAAAGATTTATTATTCCTTTTAATAAATCATGTCCTTCCTTTCCTGTTTTCAGGACAGACATAATGATTTACAGTTACTGCAGTATTTTCCCTATATACATCCTGATTTTTAATTGGGCAGCAATCTGGTGAGCAGGTGGTTTTTGAACAATTCAATGATGGTGACCCTGCGTTACCTTGCTGTGATTATAAGATAAAAAAGCTTTTAATTCTTTTGATACATAAAAATATTAAACAATGGTTTTAAGGTTAAGTTTTTCATTTTCACAAATGCTCAATATGTTCTCTCCAAAGAAATAACACAAGGGAAGTAATGAACAGGATCAAGGACAGGCAGTTTTGTCTCTAAATATAGAACTTGCCTTTGGTTGCTTCTAGTTGGTAAACCAAGAAAACTTAATTCTCCATTCTTTTTGTGGCAAGAAATATCAAAAATGGTTTGCATAATTGTTTAACTGTCCTTGCAGTATTACTATTGTGCAGCGAGTCACATGTGGAGATAGTGATGGCTGCTAGAAAACAGCTGGCAGTATTCATTAATATTTAGGCAGCAGCTTTCCCAGACATCAGTTATGTATGAATAAATACTAACATATTTTACAATGAAGGGATTTCAGTATTTCCTTTGATACTCTTAAATCAGTGCTAGCAATGCTCTCTTATCTCTGCCTCAGTTTATTGAGGACTGTGTCTCTATACCAAAAGCAGTTCTTCTTGCTGAACACTTACTTCAAAGTAAATTGACTTCTGTTTTACATTTTGTCCATTTCCTAATGTGGCACACACAAGGTATATCATAAGGTCACTATTGAGAGAAAGCAGAAAGATGCTCTGAACTCATTTTCTGCCTCATATTACATTTAACTGAAAGTTAAAGCGCGAAACAGTTTATTATTATTTACTTGGGGCTACGTAAGCTGTATGGCAAAACATTGGCTTTGCTGTGCTGTAGGCCAAAGACCAAATGACAGGGGAAAAACCAAAAGCTCTGCTGAAATGTTGACATCTTTCGTGTTGTGTTAATGAATATAAGCACAGTGAAACCTGAAACTGTAGTGCGTCCCTGCAAAATCAAGACGGAGCTTTCTAATAATGTACCAAAGGTATATTTTCAGTCAGCAGCTGGTTGCTCTTTCGTGTACAGTTTGACCAGCCTATCCATTTCTCTCCACTTCTAATACATCTGATTTTTACCGTTGCCAACATTAAATGACAGATGCACTACTTTCCTTACTTATGACTGATTTCTTCTTAGGTCATTTTATATATGTATGTGATTATCATCGATAGTCCCTTGACAGTTTGTTTGATTTCTGGTCGGTTTGTCTGTCTCTACTCAGGGCTCTGGTTGGGCATCAAACTGGACAAGCCAAGTGGGAAGAATGATGGATCAGTGGGAGGAGTGAGGTACTTCAGCTGCCCACCAAAGCATGGCGTCTTTGCTCCTCCGTCTCGTGTTCAAAGGTGAGTGCAGTGAGTGTAGCTTATAGTTTCACTAAACACTAATGGTGCCTTTTGGTTTTTGCCCGTGGTCACCCAGAGAAACAAAAATAGATCTGTCAAACAAATATCTTTTTTTAATAAATTTTAATAAAGAGAGCAGATTTTTGTATAAGAATTTGACAATATGCCCTGAAAACCCAGACCTTGTGTTTCATTGCCCTCATCAGTACATCTAATGGCACAAATGAGCTGCTTTGACGGTGTAATTTGTGGAGTGTTGACATATTTGATTTTATCCTCCGAGTACAGAGGAGAATTGTTGTTGAACGAGAAGCCTGGGGTCGTCGAGCAGCATGGCTCCTCATTTTAATGTGGCACCTAGTTATAAAGCAGATGCCATCATCAACCTTTAAATATGGATTATGGATAATGAATGTGTTTGTCATTTGTTTAGTTTAGAGATGTTAAGAGGTTATATTTTTCACATCAAGGTATGGAATGTGTAAGAGAATTCCTTTAAAATGTTGCATGCATTTTTCCTTAAGTATGTGAGTGTTTTTTTATGATACAAATTTATTGATTTGTCCCACTGTGTGATATGCATTAATTTCATATTATACTGTTTTGATTGCAAGTAAGACGAGTCATAAAGCACAAGAACATCTGACTACTTTTCACTGTGAAGCAATATTTAGCTGAAGTTTAGGCGTTTAAGGAGGAGCACATTTTAACCAAATAAGGCACGAACATTGGCAAATTCCACTAGAAGCATTATTATGTCTGCACATCAGATTGAGCGTGCACCCTACACCGACAAAGTGTTGACTCAACACAGGTATCAAGTGCCAAGGCGGCTATTTATGTAGATCATTTAATCCTGGGCATATGGAAAGTGTTGTCTGACATGAATATATTCACAAGCCACTAGGTTTTTCACTGCCAGACATTGTTTTGTTTTTACTTCTGCAAGTGGATACAAACTATTGACCTTTTCTATTGGATGGCATATTAACAGCACAATGCTTCAAGTGTATAATGTGTGTCACAACTGAATGAAAGCCAAAAGCAGTTGAAGTCTAAAGTACTGAATGTGTTTATTTTAAGAGAGAGAGGTTCTCCAAATTTTAGGGATTGCTGGTTAAATGAACACTTTCCATTTTTCAGCCTAGGTATAATTAGTCTCTTCATATTCCTCTGCTGCTTGGGATTCATCTCAATGCAGATCCACTATTCAGAGGGGAGTTTTCCTCTTCTCGTCTCTTCATTGATCTCTATTTCCTGTGTTTTTGTTTTTAACCCACTGTTTACAGGTTTCATGAGATAAAAGCTGCCTTTTGGAAAGTCAGCACCTGTGTTTTCTTGCCATCCCCTATTTATGTCCTTTTTCCTCCTTTTTATTCTTTCCTTTTTTCCCCCTAATTAACCCTGTGGCACTTATTGTGCTCAACTGAGCATATGGTTTCCCTCCGTCTAATGGAGAGTCTCATTCTCCACATCCAGCAAATTGTTTCTCTTTATGTTTTCTTTCTTACGTTCCAGTATATTTTGCTCCACATGAATTCTCTGGGCTATATGAAGTATGATTGAGAGAAACTCAGTGGAGGTTTTACACAGAGGATTGTCTCATTTTGAAAAGTCAATGAGGATACCTAAATGTTGGATATATACTATATCAATTACATGCTTCCTTCTCTTTTACCTACAGGATCCATGGATCTGTTGATTGCATTTCAGAGCTCTCCTCCTCACGCCTCACTCATCCTTTCAGCGGTGAGCGTTCTGCCTTTAATTGCAAGCTTTGAGATTTATTTGAGATGTCTCTTTGCATTTATTATGCTTTGACTGTTTGTGAAGTCATTCTTTTGCAAAGAATCTGTGCGGGAATACTTGACTTTTGTGATTGCCGTGCAGGGACAATCCGTCGCAGTTTCAGCACATCCTCAGCCATCGCCACCCAGAAAGAGACAAGCAGAAGAAGTCCTGTTACCAGGTGTGTCTCTTCTGCACAGCCCTCACATTTCACCCTCCCCAAGCTTTTTAGCTTCATCCTAATACCCTGCAGCAGTGACAGAATCAATACTAATAAGAAGCAGTGGTATTAGTCAGCAAAGGTTCCTTTTTTTAAGTAGCCAATGCATGATTGTGGTTATAATGAGAGAGAACAGGGAATTGAAGATCAATCCCTCAAACACCAAGCTGCCATGAATCTCCCACTTACTTTAAGATATCCTCTCACAATGCATACCGTTTCCCATAAATCTTTCTTGCTTCATTTCCGACTGTGCTCCCACAATTCATCTAAACAAAAAACAACAGAAGTCGTTCCAACCCTCACCGTCGGCGCTGGAGCACCCTGAGCGGTGGTATCGGCGGTGTTCCTGGGAGCAGCCCGTTGCCCAGCACTGACGGACAGGTTTGCCTCCACATGGGCATGCAGGTCCTGCTCAGTAGTGCTAATGAGATGGCGTTCATCCGTTACCTCGGAACAGCGGACTTTGCCCCAGGCCTTTGGCTGGGTCTGGAGCTCAGAAGCCCCAAGGGCAAGAATGATGGCTCTGTGGGTGGGCGCCGTTACTTCACCTGTCGACCCGGCCACGGCGTGCTGGTCCGTCCCAGCCGAGTCACTTACCGTGGCATCAATGGTTCTCGCTTGGTGAATGAAGACAGCTGAGGACTGTAGGAGTCTGAGCAGTGGGTTGGGAATGAAAATTTGAGATGTTTTGACTCTGTTTATGATCTTTTCAAAGCAAAAGGTTTACGTTTAAACTTCTCGTTCTTTTTTTGCATAGCACATTATTTTCACATTCATATAGTTCGTCATCTGTACTCTCCCAGAGGTGGTGGAGTTACAGTAATAAAACCACTCATTAATAGTTCAAATTCAAAACTCCTAGATTTAGTTTTGGAAAAAGCAAGGGCAACGAAAGCACTTTATAAATTTATCTTTAAATTCTTATTAGAATTTGTCTTTGCAGGATGCAGGGGGAAAAGTCTTAAGACATAAAACACTGCACTATAATCTGATTGCACAAACATCAATATGATAAATCAGATACACTGGACGGTATGGAAGCTAATTCTGATCAGATCAAATCGAGGTTTTTAATCACATAATTTAGGTGGTAATATAACCTACTCTCTAACCAAAAGTATGCATGTGTTTGTGATTGTGTGTGCATGTGTGCTTTTAATTAAGCGCAGTGTGAAACAAGGGAGATTACTGATTTATTTCCAGGGCCATCATATGGCTTTCACATAATTGATGGAAGTGGAGTCAAAACTGTATCGTCACTTTATGAATCGATCTGAGTGAAACAGGATTTAATTAAGCCTAGACCTCCATTAACCTCCATCTGAATACAACTTCGTCAACAGCAGGTGTTTCCTTTCATGTACATCAGTCTCTGCAACAGACTGTCTACTGTGTATGTGGAAAAATTATGGTTTATTGTGCTATGGGCAGCAAAAATCCTGGGTTCTGTTATGGTTAGCAGCGGACTGTTAACATTGTTGAGGCAGTGATGTCACTGTCTATTAAATAACACATTGAAGGTTCCCATCATAAATATATTCACTTCAGCTGGGAACACACAGCCTGATTGTATACCTGACTTTTGTCCGGGTTGAGGATTCAAACCAACTTCCTTCTGACTGAGTATCAGAGCTGTCACAGTAATGTCAACGCTTCGATTTTTACAACCTGAATTTTGAAGAATCTGATTTTGCAATGGCATGTATTATCAGACCTCACAGCTTTTCAGTCAAGTATCAATACATTTGTTGAAGACTACATTTCTGAGCATTGGGTTTGGCATAATTGCATTTGATGCTTAATTAAAGCAGCGTGACACCGGAAATATGCAATCATCCAGAAGGTTCAAGGATAGAGTTTGCTATTTGATTAGAGCCATCTGGGCAACTGAGCAGAGAACAAGCCATCGATTGTGCATGTGGAAAACAGGCCCACTATTCAGTAAAACACTCATGTACCACCCAATTAGGGTGTGTAGGCCACAACAGTAGCTGTAGAATCTCCAATGGCCTCCTCTCATTGATCTGTCTGGTCAGGCCCCCTGTGATTGAAAAGCAGTAATGGTCAGAGCCCAAGGTTGTCTGAAATATCTCCCACAAATCTAACTGATGAAATGAATTCCTATTGAAACATTTTAATTAGCATTTTCTTCTTTTAAAAATAGCGTCTCATTTGCATTAAGGCCGTCGCTGTGATAATTTCTGTTGGTCTGTTGGTGTTCCACTTTTCAAATCTCATCTTTAGATAAACTCACATTTTGGTGTATCTCCAATCCCAATTGTATCACAGCATGGGTGATGTCAAATTCCACCGATGGGTATGAAAGTCTTTTGGCGCTGTGTGATTTTTGGGTAATAGATTTTTCATGAAATTCCTGACATGTATTTTTGAATTGTGTGTGCTTGCGGAGGGGAGGGGCGTTAGGTCTGATGCATTTACATGTTGTGGAAAATAACAGTATTTGTAAAAAAGAAAATAAAAGATTCTATTCAAATTTGACCTCTTATCTCCATGACTCTGTATTACTTCTTTGGCTCTGTGCCTTTATGCAGTATGGTTTTTGTAATGAAAAAGAGGTCTACTTGACTTTCTTTGACTGTTCATAAAGTGCAGAGGAGAGCGGTCTTCAGGGACTGAAAATGAAATGGCACAAGCACTTTGAAATGGTTACACGTCTGTTCACTTACCATCTGATTCCACTGGGGCTCATCTCAGCCAAAGCTGAAAAAGCCTGCTGCTGGAGCAGCATTGTTTGCATACCGCCAGCCTGGGCACACAGATTTAAGTCTGAGTGTGGGTGACATACTCTATTATGCCATGATTGTGGAATAAATAGATGTTTGAATGGTTGCTTTAAATTGTTTGCTGTGCTCACTGTCGTATGAACAGGAGAAACAAAACCAAGGGAAAGTATCCAGGGAAGCAGCGTTTGCCTATCCAAACTGCTGTCCAAGAGATTGATTCAAAGTTGAGAATGAAATTAAACCTCTAGTCAAAGGAGCACCAAAAACCAAAACTAACTAAATACAAAACGCTGTAGCACCAACATCAGAAGTAAAAACCAACCAATTTGGAGCAGCAGCAGCAGCAGGCCATCACTAACCTAAAGAACATTATTACAATGACAAGAAACTGAGCACCAGGGTCCTTTTACGAAATGAAAGTGTGTGTATATAGACAATCTGTCTAATCATTAAACACAATTCATTAGCTAGATGACCTAAACTTTTATTTAGCCTTATAGATGTTCTGAATTATTGTGATTGTGAGTTTCCAACTTTTAAATGGCTTTCACATCAACATCCAAGTCATATTTACTACTGGGGGACTTGGATTTTCTGAAAACTGAAAGATGTTAACCCGCTCAAGTTGACATGGAAATCTTTCACATCTCTACCATCCATCCCATATGACCCAAATACACCATTTGCCCAGTTTGATCACAGCAGAGGAAAGCTGCTGACCTCACACCTGAACCCATCCAACATGCCTGCAGTGGGTGAGGCAGGGCTTGACCAGCTCTGGCAGAGGTCACTCCAGTTATTTGGCATCCACTTCTGCTTACGCTTGCTGGTGCTGGAAAGGAGGCTTCAGTCTAACTCCCTTTCAGGAAGAGCACTGCGGATCCCATCCTGCTTGTGGATCAACTCCTCTTCTTGCAGGCATACTGGAGGGCTCATGGGCTGTTTGCACATGCAGCCTACATGTTTTCTGTGGCGTTGGAGAAGGCCTCATGGCGTGTTGGGGGGCGGGGGGGCTGCTGTGGGTGCCATAAGGTACTGGGACGAGAGCTGTGTGTTCATACTCGGCACTAACTCCAGTGTGAGCTCAGTCTGTGGGGGGCTCCGCGGTTCCTTTTTATTGATTCTGTCATTTTAATGGAGGACCTGAACATGCAGCTGAGGAGTAGAGTGTGTCCTATTTGGTAACCTCATGACTGCATCTTTGCTTTTTTCTGTCTGGTCACGTTTGTGCATTAGTGTTAAGTGTTTTGATCAGAGGTCACCCGATTAATCGTGTTGCCAATGGCCACATCTGATCATTTGAGGGACAATTTTGCTGCAAATATCTGATCGTGGGATTAACTCCTGGTAATAATCTAAACAACTATTTAAGACCCCATGAAATTGCACTCTTTCTTCCTTGATTTTATGAGAGCGCTGGCAATCAATGCGCTCGACTGGGAGAGAGGGGCAGCCTTAAATGTGCGACAGATTTTAAATTAAGTTTTTCCAATGTAGTCTACATAAGAGATATTTGTTCAGAAAGCAATTCTCCACTCCATGGAAAAAACAACCTTAAACCTGTTATCTCTCTAATATATAGGAACACTATCAGCTCCTTGTCCACAATACAAGACAGGCAGACAGGGAGGAAAAGAAACCATTCAGCTTTTGCTTTACTTAGTTTGGCGTTCTCGCTTCCAAATAATCCAGCCTCACAGCTGTCCATTCATGAAATGAAATCACACACTTGACAGGGGTGCAAACTCTGGGTACCTGGCCGGCGTGAGATTTTGATGCCATGGCCCAGGGGCTTAATCACCCATACACGCACTTTATCACGTGCACATATCTGGACTTAATTCACCATCAGGGTTTAAAATGTTGTGCACCTTACACATGATCGGAACCTTATAGTCTAAGATTTAAGGATACAGCCTGACTATGCCACCCCGGGACCTCCACCCTGGGAAATACTCACAATTTCACGATATTGGACACACTAAACCCAATAAAGGGCACAGAGGTTAATTCACTAATGACTTTTTCAAAATGCTTGTTGACATGTGACAGTCCTTCTGGGAGAATGCTTTGGACTGATGAAAGAAAATGAGGGATTTTGGGTAAATCACGTCAACCGTTTGTTCACAGAAGAAATAAATGAAGCATTCAAAGAAAAGAACACCATGCCTACCATGAAACATGGAGGAGGCTCAGTGATGTTTTGGGGTTGCTTTGCTGCCTCAGACATTGGGTGTCTTTAGTGTGAGCAGGGAACAATGAAATCAGAAGAATATCAATACAATGTGGATTGAAACTTGCAGCCCAGTGTCAGAAAGTTCTGTCTTAGACACAGGTGAGTCCTGACCTGAATCCCATTGATCATCTGTGGAGATCTAGAGCAGTTTGCTCAAGACCTTTGCATTTGAATCCTATTGTTAACTGATTAGCTCTCAAAATCTGCTCTTCAACAATTTGAAGATTTTTTTTTTGTTTTTGAATTATAGAACTTGAAAAATATCAGCAACTGTGCAGAATTACACCTGAAAAGCTAGTGTGTTTTGTTTTTGTTTCTAGAAAAAAAAAGATGATACAACAGAGAATCGAGGGGCGCCGGCTTCTTTCCTCTCCTTCAGCTCCTCAGTGTCATCTGCAGGAGAGGATAAGAAGAAGAGCAATGAAAGGCAGCAAGAAAAAGCAAAGAAATAAACAACTTTGTACATTTAGTTTGAAATAAAAAGGAAACACAAAGTGTGCTTTGAATAGTAAGTGCCCCAGTTTGTTATTTCGGGTAAATTCTTTTTTGAAATAAAGTTCCAAAGTCAGGGCATCAGATCTAGTTGTGTGTCTGTGTGTGCGCGCAACAAGATGTAGAATGATGCAAATGGAGGAGAGAAGAGCCCCCATACTCTGTAGTTACTGTGAAACAACGAGAGAACTAACATTACTTTAGATTACAGCCCGCATACTCTGTAGTTACTCTGCAACTAACTGTAACAAGGAGAGAACTAACACAGCAAGTCTGTAGGCAAGTTTCTCCGTAACTACCGAGAACAATATGAGAACAGTTTGTTTCGATTGTACTTGTCCCAAAACATGGAAGAATATTACACTGCACACTTTGCTGTCAGAAGAAGTATATATTAATATTAACCACAGCCTATATGAGTCATACCTGGTGGTTTATCTTGCTATATTTGTATTTATTTTCTGGGATAAAAGGAGGCCGTGCACAGAGCTGAGAGCTTGCACCTTGTGGAGCTGAAATGCTGGTCGAACAAAATGCCAGGGAGAAGACTTTCAACATTTTAATGACTTTAAAATTGTCAACATGTGGTTACACAATGTGAGTGACATCTGTGGTGGGTGAATTCTGTCTGCCGATGGAAGGCGGCACCACGAGCCCGTAAACAAGTGTCCAGTGTGTTGTCATGAACAGTATCCATGACGACACACTGTCCGCTCGACCTTTGTTCCAAAGTAAACGCACAGCTGTATCCCGGAGTTATTTTAAGGACCCCAAAACTATAAAGGAACACTGTCAATAAGGTCATTTTAAAAATAAATTCCATCAGATTCATCACTATCTTCCCTGAACCGTCCAGAATTTTGCTCAGTTTTATGGTCATATTGTACCCTGCAGTAACAGAATAGGTACCCAGTGGGGTTAGGTTTAGGGTCAGGAGCTCAAGTCTGGTCTATGGAACATGAGGCATTGTTGCTAGTTGTTGCCAAAAGAGAAAAAACGTTATTAGTGGGATTGAGTTTTAGCTTCATCAGTTCTCTCCTGTAACCTGTGACTCAGTGATGGATGGTAGCTGACGACTGTTCCTACTATTAGTCATCTGTTAGAAGAAATACAAACACAGTAATTACATCCATGGTTCTAAACTGTCTGTGTATAATTAGTTATAAAATGAGCTGCTTTAAAATATTATGTCTCCATATCAGGAACATAGACTTAGTGGCCACTTTAATAGGTACACCTGTACCTATTGCTATCGAATACAACGGCTAAGCCTTAAATTCTACCTTTACGAAGTTTATAATCAGTTTTTGTTGTTAATTTCAGATGAGGTAATATTTAAAGGTGGTGTTGTACTGCACTACGTTATACTTATAGCATAGTCCATCACTAACTGTGACCTCAATGCTAAAACGTATCATTTAACTAATACCACCATGTCAGTGTCAAGAAAACCGAACATTATAGGTGTCATAAAAGTAGATGGTTGGACAGGTGTACCTAATAAAGCGGCACTCATATGGCACACTTAAAGCTACTTTTCTGGTTAGAATAGTAACATTGTGAATGCCACTTTTATTTAATTCTTCGAGAAAGTGGTTCTGAAAAAAATACTAGCACATACTGTGTTAGATTATTGTTGCTAATAGTGTGAGCGCTTACGTAAATGGCCGATATATGTAAATGGAGACAGTGGAAGCAGCTTGCAGAGAGCCCCAGCGGATGAGCAAAGTGCAGTAAAGCTTCTGAATTCAGCCTCTCTGCATGGTGACGTCTTTGTTGCCTGAAAATCATAGCAGGACAAATGGCATGGTTTTTTTTTTTTTTTTAACTTGGATGTAGCTTTTGAAATAATGGATGGGCCTCCCTGTGACGCACCATTTTGCTGTTTGACTCCCAAACCCCTGTCTGTTGTATCTGAATGGCTTGCTATGAGTGGTATAAAATGAGATGAAGGCAGAGCTCAGACGTACTGTATCACAGTGTGGTAAGTACTTAGTTGCACCATCAGCACTTTGTGGTGAGTGTAGAGCTGGTCCCTGATGGGAGACAAATGATCTTAGTAAGACCATGCAGTGAGACTCCAGTCTGCTTTTTAACCTGATGGAGAGCAGCACTGGCACAGCTGGCGCCCAACGACTACAGTTTGCTATCGCTAGCAAATACATAGTGGCAGCTGCACAAGCCTTTGCATTTGTAGACATGTGTACAATTCTGGGATAATCCTGCAGGGGTCTCCATTCACCCTGTCGTGGCTTATGTGCAATAATGATCAGCTCACTGTACATAATCCTGTTTATAACTACTGGACCACAGTGAACTGAGTGACTTGACACTAGTGATGGCATGACCGGTTCATTTTAGTGACTTAGTTCTACAGTTCCCGTTCCGTAAAAGGAACTTCTCTTTTGTTTGAGTCATTCGTTCATTTTTGTCACGCGTGTGTGTGCGTGTGTCTGTGTAGCTGTCTCACGTGAGAAACACGACTCATGCATTATTGGTGCAATGCGCGAAAGTGAACGCCTCACTCTGTGAGACGACTCGTTCCTACTAGATCATATAAAAAGAGCAGTTCAATGAAGGATTAGCTCATGGTCGACACATCGCTATTTGACACCAAATAGTGATTTTAAATGATTGTATTGCTAGCTGCTTCCACTCCAAACATGAGTGCAATACCTGTAACACAATCACTGAAATGTAAACAAAGCACTTGCAGCCTCTAATCCAGGAGTCTCGAGCTCAAATCACCAGCGGGCTGCTGGCCAGGTTGTTCTCTCCCACAGTGAGAAAAATGAAAGTGTGTCGTCTGTCTCTCTCCTCCTGTTCGTCCTCTAGCACACCGCTCTGCATGTTCAGTGGCGTAATGTAGCGTAAGACTTTACCTCTGGAGCACAGCATCTCTGTCCTTGCGGATTAGAATGGAATTCAGTTATATAATTTATTTATATAGCACTAACTCATAAGAGAAGTGATCTCGGGGCATGTTTCATATAGAGCAGGTCTACACTGGCAGGTTTACAGAGACCCAACAACTCCCACCGTGAGCAGCACTTGGAGACAGTGGCAAGAAGGTAAAACTCCCTTTTAATAGGCAGAAACCTCGAGCAGAAACAGAACCAGGCTCTGGGTGGGCGGTCATCACCGCTGATGGAAGCAGTTGCATTAAACTCACCAAAAAAAAAGAAAAAGTGATTGTCCACCTCTCTTTACGCCCAGCAGCCTAATGGTGTTGGCGCATAACCACAATGTCCGTGGTTCCATCCCACCCAGGGACCTTTGTTCATTTGCCTCTCTCTCTCTCCTCATTATTTCCTGTCTCTCTCTGCATCGTCCACTGTCAAACAAAGGGGGATAAAAAAGAAAGATTAAACTGTCTCCAGGTAAGCCTCTCTTTTAGGTTTACAGAGGCATTTTGCTGCGGCAAATCAGAGTGCTGTTGTCATATGTCATATAGCTGTCATTTGTTGCACAGATTGGCGCAGCTTGCTAAATGTTTAAAGAAGATTCTGGTAGTTTTCGACCCAGGTTGTATTCTCAGAACTGTGGCTGTTGAGACCACGGGTCAAGTAAACATAGAAAGTAGCCCCTTGGATTAACCATTTCTGCTAACTGCATAGTGATCATCTTCTCTACAGCCGGGGTGGCAAGGGAACATTATAATCACCCGTTGAACGGTTGAAACCGGTTTTGATTAGTCGAAAATAAAAGACTAAAGATCACCCAAAAAGAGTGAGGATGCATAAAGTAAGGAATTAGACACCTTGTATGTCTCAATAACGTCGCTATTGGTATGCACCGGAAACAGAGCAGCTAGGACAGAGTGGCACTTTTCACAGTTGTCCGTGGCTTTTTCGGTGTGATGCCTGGTGTAAGGGTTTACGGCAGATAGTGAAAATAAACTGCGTCTGATATCTTGAAACTTCAGGCTTGGATTGAAGCACTTCTGGGAACTAAGGTCAGACTGAATATCCGTGGAAACCAGTCTGGCATCTTTATAAACAAAGATTGATTTTCTCATGAATGCCTATAGAGGCTTGTACTCTTATTGCCCTTTTGCTCCCCTATTTGTCATCTCTCCTATACTCTTAAAGAAGTCAGAGTTCTCACTGAGCCATGGCACTGATTTTGTATTTTGTAAAGTGAACAGATCGCGGCACAAAATGAATTTAATATATTGTCTTATATTATATTGTTTCTTTGTTCTGTCTCTCTGCTTTTTTAGTCGAATATATGTCTTTTCTATTACAGGGTGGTTTTTCTTATCTTCTTATTCCTAATAGAGTCAAGGGCAGCAAAACACATACTGTTAAAAAGGAAAACTAAGGCTCCTCAGTAATAAATCATTCCGGGGTAGCTAACACAAGAGTTTCAAACGTTTTAATCCATCACGTACAGCTAGCTAAAAACGTGAAGGCAGACGTGCTGGGTAGAGGTGGAGACATTACATTTAAAAACACCTTTTCAGTGAGAGACTGAAATTCATAGTTTCTGCACTAGGCTGAGTTTAATGGTAGTGTGTAAAATCAGAAGGACTACTAGTCACGTCATCGCAACCCCTATAGTTTGACATCAGTGAACAGCACCATATTTTCATGTATGCAATAGTAGACTGTGGGCATCGATGGGATGTTAGCTCTGCACACCACCACGCTAATGTTCCTAATGTGGATGTGCTGACATTATCACCTGCTAAACAAATCTGCTCCCCATCTGGATGAGATGAGATGTCAGAATAAAATGCAACAAAAGCTAAGAGGATAGACTTTACAGCTGAGCATAACACAAACTAATAGCAGGAGACAACAACTTTAAACTCACTCACTTGAGTTGCTGCAGTACAAGTGCGTGAACTAGTAAACATCTGGATAAAGTCTGGAGGTATGAAACGTGCTGAATGACAGTAGAAATACTTACTTAGTTACTCCTTCAATATACTATAGTAACTTACAACAATGATTAAATCTATATAACGTTAGATTTGGTACCCCGTTAGGTATTGTGACATTAGGATAAACTGAGTTCCTATTGGAGTTTTGTACAGGACTGTGAAAAAAAGTTCTTCTTTCAATGTTACATGGTAACCGCATGTTACGGCTTTGGTACATTTCGCTGATCCGAACTGAAATCCTCCAAGCTACCAGCAGTTTCTCGCTCTTTTGAACAAATTGAAAATGCTTTGGCACCTTAATGCAAACAATTTTGTACAACAGTCTGCTGTTTCCTACATCATTTCATTGCTCATGTCATGTTGAGCAGAATGTATTATTCTCTGCTGAATAGTCTTAGCACCCAAAACATCTAGGCAGAAGTCATTACATGCAAAATGGTTGAACTTGTCAGAATCTGCCAAGAATATTTTCTGTACATTTCTTCAATGTAATTGAAGGGCCACAACGGGAAGAGCAGTGTAATTTTCTTCAATGCTGACTTTCACTAATGACGGAAGTAGTGTGAAGCATTAGATCAACCAATGATCAACCGGTTCTCTAAAATAGCTCAGAGGTGCATCTGAGGCCCGACAGACAGGAACGTCAGGAGGTTTGAGAAAGACTGTGATTCCTCACACAGCGCTGCATGTACACCTCTGGCTAACGGGTGTTTCCTATGTTTACATCTCAATTTTTACATGTCTTCCCTTTCTGCTATGCAGTGCTGCAAAACAGTCTTTCTCGTTTCTGTATCGCAATGACGTGGTCTGTCATCGAATTACAGCACAACAATCTACTCTTGCAATCAGTCTCCCACATACAGCAACGTGTAACTTTGTGCTGCTGACATTTATATGTGCCATACACAGAAAGTGCAGCCTCGTGCATTTTCAATCGTTGTCATCAGCCATAGCTTATCATAAAATACTTAGTTATATTGACAACACGGCCAAGCATATTGACTATCTTGTTTTGTAGTATTGACACAGGGCCTTGTCATTCTGATGGCACAGACATGTTCGCTGGCATAAATATTTGCGTTTGAGAGACAAGCTAACGATTTTGAGCAAGTTACAGGCTTTTGCAGGTAATCCATTTTGTGGTGCCGTTTGTGCAAATTGGTTTTGGGGAAATGCACTTACAGTACTTTTACGTTTTGCAAATGTTAAGGATGATTCCAGAAATGCACAACAAGCGAAGGAGAAAAACTGTAATAGCATTTCCAAGATAAGGAAGTCAGCAGGGATAGTTTGTTTATCAGGTGGTGCTACGTTATTTTCTTTCTCTTTTATATCATGGATGAGTGTTCACATTCACATTTCCTGCCTCATTTGTAACAGAAACGCAGTCTGTAACAAATCTGCCCATAATTTGTGGGGGTTTTTTTGCGCAAGGAGATGGATTTTGTCAAATAATATACAAAATAAACTGTGTAAATGAGGTTAATAGGATTTTGTGTGGAGGCTGATGGATCTCACTGATAACCTGAAACTTGACTGATCTGACATAGCATTACGGGAAACTGTGAGGTTTAATGTAACATAGATACCGGTACTTCAAACAGCTGGACTGCCTTTAACCAGCCCACCTCTCCAGTCCATTACTGCCAGCTTTGTGTCACCAATCGTTTGTGGTGCCGACAACATTCAAAGCTGCTGCCAAACCAGAAGTCCTAATGTAATACAGACGTGGCAGACGGAGATCTGATCTGGTGTTTTACAGCCTGTGTGCAGGCATCACGTAACAGTTTTAAAACAAAGAACATTACTGTTGTTAGCAGTTAAAGGATGTTACACCAGACAAGCTGCTCTATGTCTGTGATTGATGACTGTGTTCTTACAAATGTAGTCAAATTATGATGTAATCACCAGTCCTGTCTCAGTTAATCTGATTCATTTGGCCCCGATCCCAAAGAGTGCACTAGATGGACAGATGCAAAACAGTTATTATATAGTAATTTATTAAGTTTTGGCGAATGTCTTCTGAAGGGCAATTTACAGCTTTTACCAGAGCCATAGTACAATACTTTATAATTACAACATTTACAGATGCAGTTCAGTTTGTCTTTTTACATCAAATGATGGAGGTGAGCTGTGAAGGGAACACAGAATGAATGCATTTAACACAGGTACCGGAGACAAAGCAAAATACTTCTCATTGGCCAATATTTTTCTTGCTCGTTGACTTGGCCGACAGGAATGCATTTGTCTTAATCAGTCAGTGAGCGGCGTGGCAGCTCGTCAAAGACCGACAGGATTGCCAAATACAGTCAAGCAAAAGCATCAAAATAACTGACACGTAATTGTCATCATTCAGCTAAATATCAACACTGCCACGCTCATGGCGTTATCTAATAGATACACTATGTAACTGTCCTCGAACTGAAAGAAGCAGACTTCAAAACACAGGCGAACACCGTGTGTGTGTGTGTGTGCGTGTGTGTGTGGAAATGAGACTCCGAATGAGACTCAAACTGGTCCCGGCTTTCATTCACATGTGCAGCAAAAGCAGTTTGTATTCAAACTTTTCACTCAGACTCATCTGTATTCCACAACACTCATCCTGTAATAGAAAAGATAAAATATGCAAATTTAAGAACGTAGAGAGCTTCAAGATAGCAATTTGAAGGTTAAGATTGATTCAGCAATATCCACTATGTTTCTCTATCCAGACAAGAAAGGGTAAAAGAAACATTTTTTTTTTTTAAACCAAGAAATGAATTCATGAAAGGTTACTTTAAAAAGCCACGAGTTAAGAAAAGCCTCAACTTCACTGCCTTTTTCAACAGAATGGAGAGAACAAAAGCAGAGTCCGCGGAGCAGTGATATCAGTAGTACCAGGGACAACAACTTATTACAAATCCTCAGCAATAGCAAAAAGCTGAGCTCTTAAATGTTGCTGAGTGTGGCTTGTCTTTAATCCGTTATATTCTCTTGGCAAATAACTCCCCGACCTGCTTCAGTGCTGTATTTACCCATCTACTCCACCTTAAAGGACAACTGACTTCCTACATCAGTGTTCATTCAGGATATTTAGAGTTGATCGTTTTTTTGGACTGCCCAATCTGCCCTTTGTCTCCTCTTCTTATTACCATATATCCTAAAGCCTAACGTGAAAAGCAGTTGATTAAAAATGAATTTGATTGGGTCTGATCTGAAGAAGCATGTCAATGAATAATTTATAGAGCCACTTCCAAATAATAAATAAACAAATGAATAAATAAACAAGCAGGCAAGAAAACATCAACAAACACATTTTTTTGTTTTTTTTTGTATAAATGTCTCTGGTAATCCAGTGTCCAATTGTGTGGTATTCTTGAAAAATAGTCTGATACAAGGTATTTAACACGCTGTTGTTTTCCAAAAGGATGTGGCTAAGGAACAGTGTGAGGATCCTGCAGCAGAACTGACACGTGTGGCTGCAAGCTGCTACAGTCAAACTGGTCACCAAAGTTTGTGACTTAAGCCTGGCAAAATATAGAGATTTGAATCTGCCTAATAGTCAATTCTCACGGACGAGACATTCTCAGCTGTCAATGAACACATGGCATATGTGCTCGCTCCTGGTCGCCACCAGATGGACAGTTGTCCTTGTGTCTTCCTGTGCCATAAACTCTCCATTTGATTCTTTCTTCTCAGGATTCTCGCTCAGTCGCGATCCTTCAAGCAGTGAAAAAATACATATTTTTTAAACTCTTAAAACTAGCCTGTACTCTACATTTTGCCTCCCAAAGCTTTTATAGTTCTCTGATGTGCTTTAGCATCCATTGGGGATTTAAACACACCTCCAGGGTTCTCATGGGAAAAGCCTGATGGACTCGCCCAGCTCTGTTTCAGCGAGATGGGTTTTTTCCGAACTGAAGGAAGAAACCAAAATGGTGGGAAGGTAGGGGTGGTGTAAAACGGTCTCTGTCCTGACACAGTGTTTACTTCTATGTGTCCTGAACACACAGTCTCCAAAGACAGGGCTTGAAAAATAGACCAGGCATTTGGGCTAAAGCACAGTGGCGTTGTGGCCCTCCATCCTGGGCAGCCTGGGGTCCTGCACTGTCCCCATGGTGACTAGCAGTGGACGGCTGTCCTCGGATATACCCGGCCGACCCAGGGACACTGAGGTGGGGATAGAGGTCCCCCTCTGGTGGGCTACAGAGGAGGGCATGGAGGTGCCCTGCTGGAGGGGAGGGGGTGGAGCAGTGGGGTTGGGGTTACCGTGGGCGGCCTCCAGTGTCATGCCTTGCTCCTGGTAGCCGTAGCCGATGTTCCCACAGGGGAATCTTCTCAGTCTGTAGAGGGGAACCGGGGGCAAGGCGGCTGAATCTAAAAGCAGAGGTGATTGGGCAGCAGGGGGTGGTGGTGGGGGTAGCAGAGGTCTGCAAAGACCCTGCTGCTGCTGATGGTGCAGCAGCTGGAGTTGGTGCTGCTGCTGGAGCTGCTGCTGGAACTGCTTGTGCTGGTGCTGGTGCTGGTGCTGGTGCTGGAGACCCAGCACCCCTGCCACCTCAGCCACAGTCCGGCCCACATGCTCCTGCCCCTCACCAGGCACCCTGCCACTGCTCCCTCCTGCTCCCCCCACCCCTCCCAGCCTCTGCTGCTGCTGCTGCTGCTGCTTCCTCTGCTGCAGGAACCACGAGCCGTATGTTGGGTTCCAGAGACTGCTGCTCTTCCCGTTGTGGCCCTCCTTCTCTGGCGGGTAGCCCTGGGTGAATGCCAGGTTGATGTGGCCCCCCTCAGGGATGGGCTGGGTGGTGACATGAGGTCCCTTGGCAGTGAGTGTAGAGGTGGATGTGGAGGTGACTGTGCTAGTGGTTGTCATGGCGATGGAGGTCTGCGTGTGAGACTGCTGGTGCTGGTGGAGGTATGGCTGGGGCTGCGGCTGGAGTTGGGCTGACATCTGTGCTTTGGCCTCCGATGCTGTGCTAGTCATGCCGGTGTGCTCCCCACCTCTGCGGTTCTCTTCTGTAGGATAAGATGGGGGCTGCTGTGGAGCGTCCCCATCAGGCACCTGGGCATTCACTAGCACGGTTGGAGCTGAGGGGTCGTCAGGGCGCATGGGTACACGCTCCTCCTCTTCAGGGACGGGTCCATACTCTATAGGCAGGGGCATGGTCACCACATCAGGGTCCTGAAATGGGGTATAGGCCATTGTCATCCATGTTAGAGGTTAAATCAAACATCATTCATCATTAAGCTCCAAGTATGACGTGAGAAAATGTAGCCAGCTATAGCTAATTAACAACCATTCTGAATAATGTGTTTCTTTATGCCTGTGTCTGTTGTATTTACGCTTGGTCAAAGATGGCTTTCTCGATTGAGAACCACCACTCTGTATTATTGTTTCACAAGAGAAAACGTGCCCGGCGCCTTTTTATTGTTGTAAAGGTCCGGCAGAGTGGGACTCGCTCCCTGGATGAATCATTTTCAGACAGACAGTTGAGTAGTGGTGGAGTGAAAGATTCGAAAGTGTCAGTAAATGTCCAGTTGAACGTTAAAGCTGTGAAACAGGTGCCTTGAAGCAGCTTGTCCAGTCAATCAGCGAAGCGAACACTAGCTCAGTGTGTTGCAGTGTAGAGCTGTCAATTATGTCATCAGGGGTAGTCAGTCAAACATCTAAACGTTCTTCACAGGTGGACACCTATGATGCTGTTAGTGATGAATGTAATCCCATGTTGGAAGTCGTGAAAATATTACACATAGGATTTACACGCTTATGCACGTCTATGGAAAACTCAATTCAGTAAGAAAAAAATTCTGTTTTAATTCTCTCATTTTATCTGATTGTTTTCATGCAGAAATCAGTTTTCATTATGCTTAATACCACCACATCTTATCACGTTATCCTTTATAGACAGCCAATACAGGCTGGGGGTTCGATTCACAGAAACGAATGGCAATTTAAATCAAGCAATGTTGCCAAATTGTATTTAAGTATTTTCCTCAAATGGCTCAGTCCTAATTGGTGTTTTCATGCATGGTGCCGTGTTTAGTTACCTGTAAGCAGTAATCAATTCTCTCCAGGATAGTTGAGAAGTTTGGTCTGTCTTCAGGCTGATGCTGCCAACTCTGAGTCATTATACGGTATCTAAAGATAAACATGAACCGGTCAACGCACACAAGCAGAACATACTTAGTCAAAGCATTTTCTCACACTCCATGTGGCTGTAGAGAAAAGAAAAAGAAAACAGAGGCTGACCAGCACCGTCTCTCCCGCCAATTTAGCAAATGCCACATTGCTCTATTTTGGCAAAATATTCATAGTAGTTTTGATCACTTCAGGCAGAATTGAAGTGTAATCTCCCACCACACTGAGTGATTGTGTTAAATGGGTGATTCAGATTACAACTAACAGTGAAGTTAAATCCGGAGACGCGGTTTTAATTGCTGAGCTGATTCCAACCGCAGCTGCTGCTTTCATTAATCAGCGTGTCGTGTTGTCAGGCTGTTTCACAACTTCTCGCAACGACGACACCGCAGGTGAGAGAAAAGTACAGGGAACACGCTAAGACTAATCTGCAAAGCTGCGGCCAACAGGTGTGAAGGCTAAAGCTGCGAGATCACAGAGAGGCCAAACGTGTGGGTGAGAGAGAAAATGTGAGTGTGCGTCTGCACATACATGTTTTATAGGAGAGCGGGGCAGAAGAGCCGCTATCTGAAAAGTGAGTGGAAATCAAGCGTGATATGGAAATGTTTTTAAGCTCTGCATCAGCTCCCCATGACTTCTTCCAGATTGGGAGGCAAACATGAAAGAACATTGTTGATGTGGTGTCCGTATTGGAGCACTGGAAGCAGTCTCCCGTAAAATGTTCTGACACCTTCTAGGTCAGCAGTCAGCAAATCATCAGGGCCTTTCAAGTCGGCCTCTGTGTTGTTGTTCTGCAGCCTATGTGTATAAAATGTACGCGTCGTATGAAACTAAGCAGTCTTCTTTCTTGATTATGTTAAGTAGAAGCTTAATTAGACCTCATGGGATGACATTACTCGTCGTCATGTGAAGCATATAAATGCATTTAGCATCTGTGTGTGGATCTGCACTTACACCGGCCCGGGGCAATTCTTCGGTGGGTCCATTCTGCCGCCATTGGTTACAAACTCCAACACTTCCTGGTTGCTGCGACTTGGATATGGCATGTAGCCCAATGAGAAGATCTCCCACAGCAGAACCCCGAACGACCTTAGAAAAGGCAGATGACGAGGGGGAAGATTAGTTACAGAGAGAGAGGAAGAAAGAGGGTGAGACTAAGGACAATCAAGTCATAAATTATAAGCATCATCAGAGCTGAAGCTATAAAGGATGAGACCAGAGGACAAGAATTAGAGACTAAGACAAGGAGTTAAAAAAAAGAAAAAACATGGCTCAGGATCAAATGTGTTGAAGGACAGAGGAAGGGGAGAAACAGAAAGGGAGAAAAAGGAGGTTGGGACGGCAGACGTCGGAGTGTGAAAGTCTGAGCGTCGTCTTCACTGAGGCTGGTTAAAGGTCGTGTGATGGATTCTCACCACGTGTCCGTTTTAGATGTGAAGATGCCCTCCATGAAGGCTTCAGGCGGCATCCACTTAACTGGCAGCATGGCACGCCCACCCTTCCTGTAATAGCTTGCCCTACACACACACACACACACACACACACACACATTGAATAGTAAAATGCTTTGAGTGATGACTAACCATATGGCTAAAAATAGTAATTTGGGTTTTTGTTTGCCTACAAATAATAAAAAAGGGAACAAATGTAAAATGAAATCTGTAGTTTGCATCACCATTGCAACACCTTCAAAAGCAGAGAACAAACTCCCAACATCTAGCAATTAATTCAGTGTTTGTCAGCGGCTGTTTTAGCACTCCCAACATGTTGGTGTGAGAGACCCTCTAAGAGCTCCTTATCTTGGCGAGAGGGAGGGGGGAGATTTTTCAGTAGGCCGAGGGGCCCTGCGGGAGCCATTTTTAATGCTCTGCGTTGGCAGAGGAATGATCTGATGCGTGCTCTGTCTGACTGTTGATGCTGATAGAGGCCATTGCTTGGCTCATCTCGCGCTGCTCGAAGGCACACAGCGAGGACAGACATAAACTGGGTTCTGCTCCCCCCGCCCGTCCATGATGGTGTGCACACAGGAAAATGGACCCACATCAAGATCCGAGTTAAGTGGTGTGAGCTGTGTTGTGCAGCGAAAACGCATCTATGTACATCGCTGTGCTGTTGCAGAGGAGTAAATGGTGAAGTGATTTAGTCATAAAGATGACCCTCCCCCCCCCCAAAGCAGTTGTTTGTAAAAATGGCTTCACAATAAATAAAACTATAATAGTCTGTAGACAGTTTTGTGACTGGAAGGTTGCCAGTTCAAATCCCTGGGCCCTTTTTTGGAAAGGAAAGCAGTAGCAGAAACACTCTCTTTCGCTTTCGCCTTCAAAATCTAGACATGAGGTACCAACTGCTCCGCTGGAGCTGCATGGCTGCATGGCTGTGCTGGAAAGGACTGTAATTACAGTGGGCAGCTCCCAGGTGTGAATGTGAAGCAGGACGAGAAAAGAGCATTGTGCTGAGTTGGCGTTCCCTGGACAAACGGCAGCTTAAAAAAAGAAAGAGGAAAATAGAGAAGAGAAAAGAATGGCAAACGCATCAAAGACAGGGTGGCAGAGAATAAAGCAGACAATTGCAGCTTGGATAAAATATGGGACAACGAGCAAAAAAAAAAAAAAAAAAAAGAGACATGAAAAATATTGTGGTTTTGGCAGCCTGAGCTCCTCAGATATGGCATCCAAAGCCCATGGGGCTTGGGCTACATG
Source organism: Gadopsis marmoratus (assembly GCA_036023855.1). Classification (NCBI taxonomy): domain Eukaryota; kingdom Metazoa; phylum Chordata; class Actinopteri; order Centrarchiformes; family Percichthyidae; genus Gadopsis; species Gadopsis marmoratus. The sequence goes on along the minus strand of JAVQJF010065138.1, from coordinate 19,719 downwards.
ACCCATTACATTTTGTCTTTAGTTTAAGGAGGAGGATTTCAAGCTGTGCTCTTGCTCACCAGGGGCAAACATTGCTGAACTACTGTTAAAAGCCAGAGCTATGCATGCTTTAAGTTTTATAAATAAAATGAAATCCAAAATATTACGCAACCAGTGCCAGGAAGCTCAAACAGATGTAATAAGGAATGCAATATGCACAGTCTGCAGCCAGGCCTTCTTAACCCAACCACACGAGGCAAGTAAAAAAACCCAAAAAGCTTCATTTTGATTTGTTACTTGCTTAAACCCTCTTTTTGGTGCGATATTTACTATAATAAAAATTCATGTGTTTGAAGGTTAAATAAACAGCTGCATTTTCCACAGTATCGACTCAAGGCAAATGTAACAAGAGCCAGCACTCATTAACTCATAGCTGTGCGTCTTCAGGGGCGCAGTAAATACAGATGAATATAGATGATATGCAGTCAGACAATATGGCTAAAAGGGAAATATACACTTAGCAAAGTATTGGCATAAGAAAGAAGAAAATGACACGTAATCACTGAAGCAGAGAAAACAATCACTGTTTGCTTGACAGATGAGTTGCGAAACACTGCAGATGTCCACCTCACGCCTTCATTTATCACTTAGAGTGATGGGAATCAGTTACCGCCCTCATTTTAAAGCCTGCAATTAGAGGATTGAATCCTGCCACCGTCCTCTCTACTGCGCCCCCCCTCCAAGCCCAAACCCTCCAGGAACAGATCCAACAGCTACGGCAGTGGGCGCTCAGTGGAGCCTGCGTTTGTTGCTCTGCAAAGGCCGATTTCGGTGTAGGTTCTGGCGGCCTGGTTTACAAAAACCAGGCTGCCACAATCTCCTAAAGTCTCTGCTGTAAAATGTTTACAGCCGCCGCCTTTTCAGACCTCTGCAAGTAAAAATACATCTTTAAAAAAAGATGAAATCTGTGTATATTGCTGTTCGGTTCGTCATCTGCCCAGAAGGAAATGCTGAAATGTTTAGAAAAGATGGAGGGATGGTAAAAAGCAGAGCGTAACACTGATAATCCCCCTATCAGTGGATCAACCCCCCCTTTTTTTAGCAGGGGGTTTATGGACATATGTATTACAACTGCTAACAGCACCAACACAGACTGAACGCTGAGCTGCAGATTAGGGGGGGGGCTTAAATACAGTCCCAGGAAATCTATAGCACAAATGGAGGTGTTTTATATGTGTGTGTGTGTGTTTTGTGCGATTTCTTTCTTCCTGTGTGAGTAATTTAGTGTGCATAAGTGAAGCTGGAAGATGGAGACGCATTAGAGGCTAAAACTAACAGAGAGAGAGAGAGAGAGAGAGAGTTGTTGAATGGAGTCAGATAGAAGAACTCAATTGTCTTGAGTGTCTTTTTTTCCACCTTTTATTTGTGTATGTGTGTGTGTGTGTGTGTGCAGCAGGTTGACATTTATGAATACAACCTTAACAGTTCCTATGAGAACTTGGCCATTTAAGGCAAAATTCTTTTCTGAAAGCACAGTGAGTTTCTCTTCCTAGTGGCAGCTGTTTACCTCATGACGGTTACTGACTGGCAGCTATTGTTTACCCCAGCCTTTTATTTACCTCCGGTGTGCAAGCACGCGTGCGAGTGGATTAATGTGAGAGAGAGGGAGTCCATGGAAGACCACGTGCGAGTACGCCTGTGGCTCTCCTCCCCAGAATATAAAAAGCTGACATTAAGCCTCGTCCTGGTCCCTCACCGTGACGCCCCTCCCCCCCCGCGACGGCCTCGAAATGACTCCCATGTCCCTCGTCACATAGCAGGAGGGCCACATCACGAAACAGCCAAAATAACACACTGACGGCGCGGCAGCATTGTGCGCCAAGCAACCCTCCCTAGTCTCAAAATAATAACAATAATAATAATAAAAAGAACTACTCCCAGTCCCGGCACCAAGGCTCCGGGCTGAGAGATAAAACCAGAATCACATCGAGGCACCTGAACAACTGACATCAGCAATTAAATCAAGCGCTACCTAATGCGGCTCCCCAGGGTTATCGTGCAACAGCCTTTCCCGGATGCTCTGTGAGTGACTTTGCTCTCGTGCGACTTTCCTTCGGATGGTTCGAAAGTGCTGCGTTGATATAGCCGAATGTTGTGACACATGTTCCCCTGCTCTAATTCCTCACCAGATGAAAGGCTTGGGAGATTTCCCCGCTGGATTGTGCATTCATTTAAATGGTGTCATGCAAAATTGCAGTAGCTATATTAAAAAGTTTGAACTAAGAATAATGAGACACCGTTGGGGCTGCAGACGAGCTGACGTGGATTAAAAGTCGGCAAGTCTTCGCGAGGCCTTCACAGTCACATCCTAAATACTTTGCTGATATAGTTTAAATCTTAGAAATGTGTCTTTCTTATATGTTGTACGTTATGCGTCCATGCAGTTAAACATAACTTGCACAGAGCCGCACACAGCGTACCAACCAGTCAGACTGGCCTCTTTCTACCAAATGACACTAAAGGGAAGAAAGAGGAAAACGGTCTGACATCTCTGTCGCCGGGTCCAGCTTTCTCTGGACTTTGTTCACTCGCTGCTGTTTAGAGAAACCGTTTTGGGTTTGGCTCTTGCGTTTTAATTTTGTTACATCTTTTGGTCGAAGAATGTTGCACACCCGGACTTTCACTTGGCCCAATAGAGAGGAAGAGAGGGAGGAGGGATGTGCGGACAAAGCACTGGGCTGTTACTGGAGCCTGGGGTTTTCCAATAAGATCTTCCCATAACCTTAACCAAGACACTTCTGACCTCACCCAGATCACTTCCAGTGGTGATGCTGGCTGTTCTCTGAGGGGCAACAGACTTGAAACCTGCCCAGGTGAAAGCCTGGCACTGAGTCACACTTACCATAAGAGTGTCAGATCACATAACACTCACATGCGTTGATATACATGTGGATGGTTTATGCAGCTATTAAGAAGGAGGGCCTGGATATTTCATTCACTAGGTATTGGTTTATGTATATTTGATTCTGATGTTGGAATACAGCTGCCATCTTCATCATGTTTCCCAACATGCTTGCTTTTTAAAAGATACATCTTCTTTCTCAGTTTGGTGCAAGCTTGGCCTCAACCCCCATTTTTAGACCGTATCTAGACTCAAATCCAACCGGATCTGGTCTGGATCTTTGAGGAGTTGCTTGCTGTTGGTGATAAGTGCTACATCTGTACCTGTAAATGTCTCGAGCCATCCCAAAATCTCCAATCTTGGCCATGCGGCCCGGTCCTTTGCAGGTCAGTAGGCAATTCCGAGCTGCAATGTCCCTGAAAGGTGAGAAAACCACACACAGACTGTCAGGTCACTGCATCTGCTCAATGCTTGGTCACTTTACTAGAGAACGATGATGTGATTTTTTAATACACGGCGACTGATTCACAAAGCTTAGCTCCCGCCTTGTTTCTTCACTAGTTTTTCATATATTTGCATCTATAAGAGAGCTCCATGTATGACCCACCTACAGACACTCCCCTAATCTGAAGCTGAGTGTAACTAGTTGCCCTGGGCAAGCTGGTAAAGTGTGTAGTTTCCTACAGTGCCTTTATAGCTCTGCTCACATGGTGCATCCAGAGAGAAGATTGAAATGTTCCACAGTACATGCAGTCAGAGTGGGTTAGAAGAGAAAATTCATAAAATTCATATTTGAACTGTACGGTTGGTTATTCCATGAGAAACTACAGTAGTTCACACAACGTGCGCTACTCCCTCTGTCTGAGGGAAAGAGCCCACACACACTGTATTCTGCTTCCAACTTTCTTAACATCTTAAGAAGTGACGTTGTGAGGAAGCTGCTCCTCATCAGACTAAGGACAAGTGCGCACACTGGGGCCAATAAATACGCAGAATTGAACATTAAAATAACATCATGTGACACCGTGCTCAAACTGGATCATGAGACGGGGCAGGGCTGGAAATGGGGAAGTAGCAGTGATCCAAACCGCAGCGCGATGCTCTGTGAGTGTGTGTAGACAGCAAGACGTTGTTTTGATGCTTTGCCTCAATGCTCGACAGCACAAAGCTGGATGTGAAGTGACACAATGAGGATAAAGTAATAGTTCAGACTGATTTAAACTGAGGGCTTTTTAAGGCTACACTACACTATGCATGGCTGCCCCCCCCCCCTCCTTCAATGTGCCAGAAGTGTTTGGAACTATTCAACTTCTAATATTATAGACCTACTTTGAGTTTGATATTAAATAATTGACTATGAAATCAAAACAACATTGTGTCTAGGCATCCATTTGCCTTTCAGTTTATCTCTTTGCTTGAGTCCAATTTGGACTGATGCAGTTAAATGACTGTCGGTAAAGTGAATTATCAAAGCGGCTACAGAGAAATTTGCTAAATTGTGCTATCACACCACAACATTTCCTGTTCAAGGAAAAGTAGTGAAACAATCAATCCATTTAGGGGCCTCTCAGACTGAAGCATTTGTATCATAGCATGAATACAATCAGCATGTAGGACACACACACACACACATACACACACACTTTAATAAGATCCTTTCTCAAGAGGTGCTGCAGCTAAATCCAAGAAGTCCTTGTTGTTTAACGGCTTGGAAGAATCCATGCAAATGATTTGCTTTTGCTTGTAGGCAAGGACAAGCCTTACCATGCAGCAGTAGCTGTCACAGACTGCTAGCTGAGGGCTTAAGGGAAGGACGCAGTGCTATTCGACATGCAGCACAGCGATGTGAGAGCAGGCTGTTATTAAAACAATGTTAACTGGCTTCATACTGTAGACCTTATTTACAGTCAATTTTAACTGCTGCTAAAGACCCATTTTACTGCAGCACCTAGAGAACAATCTGTTTAGTCTATTTTAGCACCTGAGGCTGCATTACTACCCAACTCTCCTCAGCACAGTGGGTACAATCTCAGATGTTAGCACCGAGCATGCCGTAAAATAGAGTAAGTTAGTAAAATGACACCATAGCCAGAGTAAGTTGTTCTCAGACAGCATTAACCCTGTGGTTTAACCCTGTTGGAGCGCGTCGCAGCTCATCGTCCAGCCCTGTAATCCCTGAGAAAAAGCTGCATTTTCTGAGTAGCGGCTACTCCTCCACTCTAGCTCATTCATGTGCCCTTTACTCAACCCTGAGTAAATACACCTCCATAAAAATTGAAATTAGCCTCAAGGACGGTGTCAGGGTGAATTTTAATACAGGTTTGAAGGTAGAGAAGCTTGCTGTGTACGAGCCTCCGGAGAAGAGTCAGCCATTAGATGGATTGATGGGGCTTTACTGTGCCACGTTGGGGCAAACAAGGTTTAATAGGCCTCATTTGTCACTGGCCAAATCCTAGGAAGTCAAAGAGGGGCACGAAGGAAGGGGGAGCAATTCTGACATGTATGTGACTTTCCTCCCGAACATCCATGAAGGAGATATTTGCAAGACCGATTCAAGAGAAAGATGTTTAAATTCACCAGTCCCAGCCTCCTGTTCACCTACTGCTGTGGATATAGATGTGGGAAGGGGCACTCCGTTGACTAGTGCCTTGGATATAGACTGTAAAAAGGCAAGCCGGCTTTCCCATCTGGCTGTTCTGATGCTAAACTTCATCACTTGTCCTTCCTGCTATCATACGAAAGGCAAAAGGCATGCAGAGTCCATATGTTACGCTTGGAAGGATGCAGTCAGCTCGTAATTCTGAGTAGAAGTCAGTCTGTGTTTGCTCAGTTTGTATATTTTCCTTTGCACGTTTGCTTTCCATATGTACTGTACAGTTTGTTTTGCTCGCCGTCTCTCTGATATGTTTAGGTAGGTGGAATATAGGGCCACAGAACAGAATCCATTCTTTCGTGATCATGCTCTGTATTGTTTTTGGCAGCACACTGTTGTTTTTGCAAATTCATATGCAAACTACGGGATCATCTGGTGAAGTACCTGTGTATAAATTGGTTCTCCTCCAGATACTGGCAGCCCTTAGCGATGTCTCTTGCCACGTTGAGAAGGTCCACCATGGTCAGACTGGATGGGTGCTCCTGATGAAAGACACAGACGATATTGGTGAATGTATCAGATTGGGGGGAAAAAAAAGGTAGTACATGTTGCGCTTGTAAAGAAAACACGAGTACATGTTTGAAATTCTAACTGGGTTCATAGTTTGCTCAATATGGGCCTCAATGACAAGACCAGCGCTAGAAAAAATGGAATGCACTATTCAATGAGCGTGATACAGCAGCGTGTCTCACCAGCCGCGGTCTGGTCTCCCGCAGAAAGGTCTTGAGGTCTCCTCCGGTCATCAGCTCCAGCAGGATGAACCTGGGCATGGCCTGCAGGCTGACACCTATACAGCGCACAATGTTCTGGTGGCTGAACTTACTGCAGGGACAGAGACACCGCAGGGAGAAGTCCATCAGAAATGTTTTTGTCGGCACTGTTGGAGAGATGGAAATGTGTTCATTGTCCAAGTGGCTCTTACCTGATGATTAAAGCTTCCATAAGGAAGTCCAGTTCATCTTGCTCAGAGCAAACCTCAGGAAGGGTCTATGGGAAATAGAAAAAAAATCTCTGGTTAGCAGTTTAAATGCAGTAGTTGTTATATTTTGTGCCTGATGCGTTTCTCCATTACGCTGAGCATAAGGTAGTGAAACAGAGCTGATACCGTGTTCCTGCTGTAAAGAGAAAAACTGCTTATGTTCAACTTCGTGATCTCCTATCCTGAGAAAAAGATACTCTTTGTACAAAAGCGGATTATGTGTAATCAGTTTAGAAGCCCCAATGGATCTGATCTGATTCAATCAATGTTCGACCTTTTGAGAGACAGAAAAGGCTGTTACACTTTCAGAGACTCACCTTGACGGCGACCTGGAGTGGACTCGGTTCACCTGGTATACCCACTGCCAGCCCTTCATAGACTTCACCGAAAGCACCGTGACCCAGACCCCTGGAGACACACAAGCACGTTTAGTATTTACAATTACATTCACGTTTTACATTAAGCTGAAACCTCCACATTCAAAAGCAATATTCAAGCCGGGGTTTCTAGACTGAAGATGTTATAAGCAGCCGGCAGTGAGAATGTCCTAAATATACCTGTGCCCAAAGAATGATTACCTGTGGAGTCGAGTACTAGATAAAGAAATGAGAGCCATGGGGGGGGGGGGGTTTAAACAGCGATGCAGAGATGCTTGTCAGTTTTCTAAATGATCGGTTCAGTAGCTTTTCAGCCCACAAAGGCAAATCACTGTCTCCATGTGGCACCGTGCTGCGGATGTCAAAGTGTAGAATGGTGAACTTTGACACCAAATCATAGTTCAGGTTTGTATTCTTCCCTTTGCAGCTATTTCACATGATTCATGACTTGCATTAATCTACATGCTGGAAAATGTTCATGGGTGCACGAGGAAAATAAGAGCCACAATGATAAACTGGTGAACTATGAACACAATGAAAGACGCATTAAAAATTGAAAAAGAACCCTGAAAAAAAAAAATCATCTCTCAGCCACTTGGATCACTGCAGTAGACACATGCACGGCGAGGCTTCACACTTTAATACTTCAGGCTTTATTTGAACGACTACCTCTCACACCATGCTGTATTTATGAGTCCTTCCTATTGAAATAGTTTATACTAATGGATTTTCATTACAATTATAGTGTTCTGCACCATTTGTCCTGTTTGATAACACTGGAGTCGGTTATTTCACATTTCACCCCAGATGTCAACTCGCAGGAATTTGTTCATGATGCTCCGTTTAACGATGAGATCATAATGTGCCAAGAATCGGTGCTTCAACAAGAACGTTGCAGCTGGACATATTGCCTCGGCCTCTTTTACCTGGTGAGGGAGATATTACGACGCGGTACTTCCTTCAGGTCGTTGACCGACGCCGTCTTGCCGGCGAAGCAGTAGTTGGGGTTGTAGTCGGTCATGATGGTGGAGGCCCGCAGCTTACTGAGCTTGCAGTCTGGACTCTGCAGCTCGAGCTGAATAGACTGCAGCTCTGTGTGTTTACGCCTGTACACTGGCGAGATGAAAATGAAAGTGGAGTCTCATTCAGACCGCTGAGATATACACAATTTAAAAAACAAACAAAACCTTGGACCGATCTTCTTGTAGAAATATTATTGCTGGCAGACAAAACGCACAAAGTCGAAAGATTTTACAGTTATTATTTCTCTGAAGACCTTTTGCTTGTACAGCAGCAATTTATGAAATGGAATTCCTTTGTGTCTGTCAAATATTGATTCCTCTCTATCTGATGCCGGATTTGTTTTTCCAACGTATTCAGATTTATAAATGAAACCGTCAGTGTGTCAGTATGTCTCGTAGACGTGTACATGTAAAAGACACAATCACACGTGTACTGTGTAGACAAACATGGCAACAGAATGCACAAAACCAAGGCAGCCTACACTTCTGTCCTTTATATTGCAAAAAAATGCACTTTATGTAGAACAGCCCACTGAATGAAGACACTGCTTTCTCTCGCTTCTCTCGCACGCACAAAACCCCACACTTTATAATGCTAGAAGCCTTGACCTGGGCTGGGAACACATTAGTCATCGGGGGAAATTGTTTGTGTGTGTATTTATGTGTGCATGCTTATGTGCGTGTGTGCGGGGGAGTTCTTTATTTACCAAGTGCTGTCTAATATACGAGTGCTGTCAGCCGCCGGCTAAGCAGCCATCCATCATTAGCACGTTTCATTCATCACAGTGGTAGTCCCACACCTCCCGAGTTCTCTCCTCGCCTGCTGAGGCGTGCGCGCGAGTGTAGGCGGGAGCCAGCATGTGTGCGTTGGTCTGCGAGTGCGGCAGTGAGCGTGGGTGTGTGTGTGTGTGTGTGTGTGTGTGTGTGTGGAAGAGATGATGACTCAATGAGTGCATATGTCTGGGTGTAAAAGCCTGAAAGCAAGCGGGCAGATGGATGTCTGCGCTGGCCGTGGGGCTCGCTTGCCATTCTAACACAACAGCGGCTGCTAACCTGTAACCTCCACCAGCCACGTCAAAGGGCGAGGAGGGCTGAGTACCTTTCTAATCTACAGCAAAGTTCCTTCAGACAGTAATATTTTGTGGGACCCAACAAAGTATCTCATCCTTCTTGATATATTATTTTGTCTAAAATGCTTCCAGCTGTCAAATACAGTCAGCAGCAACAAAAAGACTTTTCAGCTGTTACCTACAATATTATTAGACATCCAATCACATATGGGTACGGAAGTGAAGTGATAGTGAAATCTATCAAAAAGTACACAGACTAGTTTTACAGCGCTTTTACTTGCACTGTAAACTCGACATGAACACTTCAGGTGTTCATTTCGACTTTCAGGTCTTAGTTTGTGTATGTTTTGTATTGTGAACTATTTTAAATCATGACATCGCTCCTTCTCTGGAATCCTATTCAGTCAGGAACCTTGACTGGCTGATACCATATTTCTATTGAAAACTGATATTTTGGGTGTCTTAGTAGCATACATTGTCTTTGTTCTATCCTTACTGTCCGATGTGCGTCGATACTTACTTATCATGACTCCGGACACAGCCAGCAGCAGGGCGGCGATGAGGGCCGACGTGCCCACGGACAGACCCAGCGCCAGGTGGGACAGAGAGGGCTGGGGAGGCAGTAGGGACACCTCTGCAAGACAAGGGGAAACAACAGCGTTCCACAGTTGTTATCTTCCACGGAGGAGTATTAACATTCTCTTCGCCACTCTGATCCCCAACTTAATTAATGATGTGAAAGCGATGACACAACAGAGCTTAGGAGCAGCGATGGCCGGTGCATTTCAATTCCTTTGCTTTCAGTGGAGAGGGGAGATCTCATTTCACTGGTCTAAGCTGAGGAACAAATCTGCACACCGAGAGAGACCATATTGAGATTGTGACCTTTTATGACCCAGCATCATAGAATTATCTGCAGCTTGTCATTACTGAGAACAGATTTGCAAATCACAGGGCAAGGAGACACTCTAGGTCATTAAGATATTATTGAGATGGTAATAGACCCCTTATTTTGCTTCAAATTAAAGAGTAACATTCCGCACACATGCATTCATTTCAGATCTACAGTCAAACGCTCACTCATTATTCATCTGAGATTGCAAATCATAATTGAAGAGGCAATTCTTGGTCCGTGGGGGTTTGTCCACATCCCGTTGTTCCCGTTTAGCCCACGAAGAAGACGCAGGACTCGTGTGAAAACTGATTTGTAGTCCAGGCTGACGTGGTCTAATGGGCAGAGCCAGGTGCATGGACCTGGGCTCATTAAGCCGATTATGAAACGCATTCGAAATCCACTGCACAGTGTCAATACATGGGTATCCAGGTGAAGCCTTTTATCCTTAATTCCTGACATGATAAGATAAAGAGCTTTTATCTGACTGTAGCACAGAGATAAATTACAAAACACGGCACAGGACTCAGCACCAGCTAATACTGCTATAGGTGTATCCATTTCCATTAACAGGATTATCCCACGGATTGATAATTATTATGAATGATTAAGGCACTATTAAAAAACGTTTCCTCAGATAACGATTCAATAAAGTGCAGAGCCTCCCAGGCTTAATCATTTTTGTCGATGAATTCATTATCTATTCACCGAGTCACAGTCTATTACAGGTACAATTACATTCAGCTTAACTCATTTCTACCTTTGGATTCATTTCACATATTTGCGTGGAAGAGAGAGCAAGAGACGAGGGTTCCTCAGTACAAACTGTACAGTGTGTGTGTGTGTGTGTGTGCAACACTGTGTGTCACACCTGTAGCGTTGATGCAGGACACCCCGTCCGGTGCCAGGACGAGGTCATCATCGCAGTAGCAGACGATACTGTCCTTGATCTCGAAGCATTCATTGCTCTCACAGTGGCTGCAGTTTTGCACCGGACTGATGATCACCTCACCATCCCCCTCCATGGCTTCAGGCATGCACACACGCACACACACACACATGCACACGCACGCACGCACAGAACAGAGGTTTCCAAAATTAACAGGCTTTGATTAGACATCTGCAGGTAAAATGAGAAAAAGTTCAATAACACTGCAATGTAATTTACAAGAAATTATCCTAATTAAAGAATGTATGAAGATGACGTTTCTTCTATTCCTCTCACCACCATCATCACCCAACACACAGTCTACCTAGTTACATAAAACATAAATCACAGCGTCATTAATAACAACTAAATCAACAACAGGACCTCACAGCCTCCCACTTCTACAGTGGAAAGGTCTGCTGTCAAATGGGTGGGTGAGTCAGTGCTGTCAAGAACATACTGAGCTGTGATATATATATATATATCATCATATATTATAGCTGTACACACACTTTATACTGTATATACTGTATATATGGAAAATGTGGAGATGTGAACTGAACTTGAGTTTATCTGTTAAATCAAATGAAATGCCACTCAAACTATTTATCTATGTACGTGTTACTGCTGTGAAAATCATCATCCACAGACTTAGCCGGCGAACTTAAACTAACACTAAGTTTAAAAACCCATGGCCAACGGATTTATTGCCACAGAGTAACTGGTAACCTTACACTTGTCATCGCCAGTGGGTCATCATGTTGCACGGAGAGTTGCAGATTTTTACCTCAAACGAGATTCATTTAATGATTCAGACTGAAGCTGTGTTAATCAGTGAAACGATCAGTTGTGTGTCTTGGCTGGAACACAATCTGCAGACTCTCTGCCCTCCACAACACAATGGCTCACGCTGCCATAAATTGTTTCCAAAGGATTTTACAACATCCATTACTTAATTCAGATTTAAGGGAACCAGCTCTCTTTATTGTAAACTACAGTGCGCTCGGACAAATCAGTCTAACATGAATTAGTTATGGGCTGCCTGTGAAAGCTTGTACTGTTTAGTAAGCAAAGCAAATGCACTCATCTGCAGAATCTATTTTCTCTCGTCATTCTGTTATCAGCATTATAAATACAAAATACATACACCGATCAGCCATAACAGTGTGACCACTGACAGGTGAAGAACACTGATTATCTGGTTACCATGGCACCTGTCAATGGGGGGGATATATTAGGCAGCAAGTGAACATTTTGTCCTCCAAGTTGATGTGTTGAAGCAGGAAAAATGGGCAAGCTTAAAGATGTGAGCTACTTTGACAAGGAACCAAACTGTGATGGCTACACGACTGGGTCAGAGCATCTCCAACACTGCAGCTCTTGTGGGGTGTTCCCGGTCTGCAGTGCTCAGTACCTACCAAAAGTGGTCCAGGGAAGGAAAACCGCCGAACTCACGACAGGGTCATGGGCGACCAAGGCTCATTGATGCACGTGGGGAGCGAAGGCCGGCCCGTGTGGTCCGATACAACAGAAGAGCTACTGTAGCTGAAAAAGAAAATGCTGGTTCTGATAGAAAGGTGTCGGAACACACAGAGCATCGCAGTTTGTTGCCTATGGGGCTGCGTAGCTGCAGACTGGTCAGGGTGCCCATGCTGTCGTCATGTTTTGGCTGATCGGTGTAAAGCTAACCTAGAAACACTTGAAAGGTTTCGAAGGAAGAATACAAATGTCTCGAGTACAGTGTAGCTGTGATACTTCAGACACAGCCGTGTTGAATACCGCATGTTACTTTTCTACTGGAGTGAGGAAGGTGATGATGTCTTCTGTACTGCATTTGACAATGTTTCTAGGACAATTTGTCTTCACACCTTCCTTTCTGTAATTTTATAATTACATGCACCACGCACCGACTCCCCCTATACAGATGAGTCATTTTCCTCTGCTCAAGCTGGTGAGTAATGATTTGCTTAGATCCTTCCCATGCACAGGATCAAGTGAGGTGTCTGAGGCCTCTCATAACGTACATGCGTTCTCCGGTGCCTACCAGCATCTCGAGACAAACCAGTTGTCAACATTAAAAGTATGATTTTTTTCTTTTTTTTGTAGGTCTTTCAAATGTACACAGCAGGGTTGTCCAGCATCACCTGCTGCTTTTATTGGAGCTCAAGAACCTGCCTCTGCAGTTCAAGCTGAGAAGGAAATTACTGGCTTGTCCATTTGTGATTACAACTTCAAACCACAAATGCCCTTAAACCCAACCTTTACGCAGATGATATTTTAGTTATCAAACTGAAGATATTACAACCTGAAATTCTGTCGTGGGTGTTATAATAATGATTCAGGCTGGTTAGGAATGCGTACCACTCACATTTCTCACATTGGCTCCAGGAAGTGAACAGCTTCTTTTCATGACACCGTAAACAGATGTATGGACAGATGTTTATCTTTATTATAATGTGGGATTTTCTTTGTCATGAGGGGACACCGTGCAGCAGGTACCTGGGAGCTGGAACACAAGGGCCTGGCCAGCACTACAGCTGTATTCTAAGACAAAAGGTTACAATTAACAATCACCTTATTAATTTTTACTGTGGATTTTGATGGAATTTCCTCTGGCAATTAACAACATAGTAGCTAGTGTGAAGCGAGAATATCTCAGTGTGTTAACTAGCTGGGGCCAAAATGGAAGGGAACAGAAGATAATGTGTAGTTTAACACCAAATTTCTGTCTTATTTACAGCTGAAAGTCTTTCCGAAGTCTTTTTCCTCTGGAGGATTTAAGTCGATGACAAATTGTCTGACTCACCAGACTGCTATTAAAGCTCAATGGGAGAGAGATATCAGCGCATACGCCACTCCACCCCAATGGAGGACCATTTTAAAAAGCACTTCAATTTCTATTTCCCATTGCCCCCTTCTTTCTATATCTCTATAGAGCTGAGTGAAGAGGGATTCTTAGACGACGTATTGATGGTCAACAAGCTTATCGCTACAGACACTTTTTCAGTCAGACTGTGTGTTTAGTGGCCATCAGGTTCAAATGTACAAGAAAAATACAGCAGAGATGGGTCAACAGGTTTACACTTGGTGGATTTATTGAGCAGCTCCTCCTCTCTATGTGGAGTCGTTTTAACCCTCTGTGGCTGACACACATCTGCTGTCCATTTTTACAACATCTTTCTTTGATGTCGCAGAGGAACGCAACTCATTCTCATCTTCCTGTACAGATATGTATGATAAATTAAACGCTTGTAATGTAGAAAGCAAACCAGGTGTACCACAACAAAAACTAATTCAAGCGAAAAACGTTTGTTTCCTCATCATTCTGTGACGTACAAACACATTAACTTTCACCGACAAACACTACAAAGGTGGCAAATGCTGAATACTAATTTCTTAACCGCAGGTGTTGGTGTCTGTGTTTTTAAAGGAATCCTTTCACATTACCTTTCAGCGGATAGAGGAAGGGCTCTCCCTCAGGGCCGAGGAAGGACGTGCCGTCGTCACCGTCATGTTTGGGGTTGTTATCCAGGGAGGTGTTACCGCCTGGAAACCAGGAGGGCCAACACAGTAACAACAATCTCAGTGCCATCTTATTAACACATTTCATATGCTATGGGAAGTGAACAAGAACATGTTATTGGCATTATGCTTACCAACATATTTGCTTTCTTGTTATTTACACGTCTTATTGCTAATTGTTTCTTTTCATGCTGTGCACTGCTGCGATGACCCAGTTATGTACTGGGTATCATTAAAGTTCATCTTACGCTGCTTAATAATGTGCACTCAGTACAAGGAAAAACAAGGTGGAATATTTTGATAGTGTGTTTGAACAATGTTTGGTCTAAAGCTTGCGACTTACAGTTAGAGGGACAGGGCATGCAGCCATTTCTGGTATTCAACCTGTATAAACTGTCACCCAGTCACATTCAGCGTGAAACACACATGGCACTACAAGGTGTACATTTGGGTCATACTTGACAGCTCAAGGCATTTTATTTATTTAAAATAAAAAGGAAATCTCTCAGACTAACCTCTGTAGCCGCCACCACCGCCCCCGGACATACAGCCACCCCCGCCGCCCCCAAATCCGCCGCGGGTCTGCCAGAACTTTTGACAGGCCTGTCCTCCCTGGCTTCCCAGCACCAGCGGCCTGCCACCGTGACTGACAGGAGCACTGTCATTCCAACCTCCGCCTCCACCTGTCACCAAACACAAAACACCTTTGATATGATGTGGCGTTACGTGCCTCTGTGTAGTGAACCAGCGTGTGTGACACAGGAAACGGGAGAGAGGCCCAGAGAGTGAGTTCTTAAATGGGCTGTAGGAAAAGAGATGCTAAACTGCAGGAATGCACGTTGCATGTGTATAGGTGTCAAGTGTATTCACACACGTATAATGATGATAATGATAAAAACACCGGTTAGAGCAGAGACCACAAAAACATAAAAGAGACCTGCTAACACGAGATTAAAGTCATAGCTAATAAGCTAATCCCTCCCATATTCCCCAACGCTAGCCAATTTAATTTTCCCCTTTCATCACTCTGAAGCCTGAGAGGTACAAAGAAGTGAAAAAAACTCCATCTCTCACCACACTAGCAACAACCCCCCCCAGATATGCTGAATATTTCATATTTCATTCACTGAGTTTCCTCAAAAGTAAACCTCGGGCTTTGTGAAGATGTAAAAATCAATATCTTATGTTTCCTGGGCTGATCGTCAACTCTGAGCGCATGAATAATGGAGCGTGCAGCGAGCATGGATGTGACATTACACTGGTAGAACGGAGCATGTTGTTCTGCCCAGCAATGACGGGGGGGGGTGCAAAGTGCTGGATATGAATAAGCATGAGCAGGGCCACGCTGTGTTTTGCTTTTCGCCAGAACACAAACACCGGCACACAGAGGTGGAACGTCTATGAAACTTATGCATTAAGACAGAAGTAAACACCTTCAAGATAAATGGATGTGTTTACAAGTGCAGGTAGACATGCAAATAAACACTTCCACTCCAGGCTACCTGCAAACTCGGCTTATTAGTTTGTGTGCGTGCAGAGAGGAACAGAAAAGACACTGCCCTTTTCATCACAAAGTGGGGATATATAAGCCATGTACACTACACTACTATAACTAGGTATTTTTTTTTATCATGGTCTCAATATCTCATACACAGCAAACAACGTCTTTTCTCCTTGCATCAAGCACAAGCACTAACTGCAGATGCACCGATTTCCCTACACATGCACATAGTCAACACACAATCAGCTGCACACACGCATGCAAATGGGACCAACACACGTATCAAAGCGGTGTGTAGTGTACCTGCAGCGTTTGACTTCCCGCTGCGTCCCGGTTGGCTGGGGTCATAGTCCATCTGCTCCAGCTGGGTCTCTGATTGGCTGCTGTACCCCCGGCCACCTCCCCCAGCGGCAACGATGAGGGGGATGTACACATCTTTGTCCACCTGGGCCATTGTTGTTTACAGTGAGCTTTATGAAGTGGTAGCTGCTCTTCAAATGAACGGTTCAACATTCCTTGAAATAGGCACGTTTGCTTCCTTGCTGAGAGTTACATGCTAAGCTAAGCTAACATACTGATGGCTCCAGCGACATAATCACCATGCAAACATGAGGCGGTATTAATCTTCTTAGGTCCTCTATCCAGCGCCTGTAAAGCTCACTAGCTGACATGTTATATCTTGTTTGTTTCCTTTGCACAATTGTGAAAACAACAAATCACAATTTCATGGGGGGAGGGGGTTAATTTGGACTGGACTATTTCTATTTCTTCAGGCCCTAGCTAAGAAAGAATCCGGCACTTAAGATATGCTAAGCGACTGCCGGTTGCAGCGTCATATTTAAAGGACAGACATCTTGAACTTGAAAGCGATGTCTGTCTTCTTATCTAACGCTCCCTCCCTTTAAACTAATACTTTGCATTGTGGAAGATTTTCCGGTTGGTCAGCTTATCTGCTCAGTGATGAGACACAAATATAACTCGTGTCCCTGGTGAATTCTTGGCTTCAGCGCTTCATGATCATGGATATAATGAGCAGCAGGCCATTAATATTATCTCAATAAGATGAGTTGCTTGAATTGTTCAGTGTACCAATTTCTTATAGCAAGAGAGAAACTGGGCTATGTCTATATATGTGACCGTAGAAGCCTGAGCAATGGAGCAAGCGGAGCAGCGGCACCACTATTATTAGACTTTGGGGGAGCAAACATGTGCTTTTGCACTTAAAAAGCGCAGCTAACCAACGGAGGCTGGTAGCAAGTTGAGGTGACAAAATCCAAAGTGTAAAGTTAGTACAGAAACATAATTTATCTTTATGGATTATTTGGATGCTGAATTGACAAGAAGACTGTCGACATATGATGCCCTTTCTTCTGTGCTTCTAGAGCTATGTGTTTTTATGGACACGTAAGGAACTGTTAATATGTTATATTTCTTAAAGGGAGTTATATTTTCCAGTGTTTCCGCAGTGCACAGCTTCATTTTCCTGCCATACCTCCCCTTGCCTGTCAATAATCTTGCACCCTCACGTTGAACTATTACTAGGTGCCCATGTGTGACACATTTTCTTTACTGGAATATCATCCAAATCAAAATCTCTGTAAGTGATGTGATAAAAATATCTCCCCATCCCTGGGTGCACCATTCCCTCAGGACCTTCTTACCTTGAACACGTACGTAGCCCCGCCACCTCCTCCTCCACCCCCTTTCACTTGAGTTTTGTTCACCATCGGGCTGCTCTGTTCCAGGCAGATCTTATTCAGCAGGCCGTTGGACTGCGGGGAGGGAGAGAGATGTCAGGTCGCAGAAGAATTGCTTTCACGGAGGTCAGTTGTGTATGAGGAGGCTGAGCTGCTGCAGTGCAGGGATTTTAGCATCATAATGGTGAGCAAATACAAAGCGGCAACATCCAAGAGGCACACAGGAACTGAGAAGCAAGGACCAGTGTTCCCCTTAGAAGACAATTCCAGTGAGATTTGAGTTTTTACTGACTTCCTGTTTACCCTCAGACTATAAATCTGTCACACTATTGTAGAACAGCTTCCTGCTCACAGTTGTGTAATAATGTTACTGACAGAATGAGACATCTATGGAGTTGATTTTTGATAAAAATGAACTCAATATGTATATATATATATATATATATATACATATACTGAATATTTTAATATGGTGCAGATTTGTAAATAGAGCCGGATTTCCCCTAACAGTTAATATGTTGTTAATGTTATATACATTGAGTTCACCATCACTGGAAACACTCAATAGTTTGCTTTTGAAAGCAAAACCTGTGATATATTCATTTTCACCTTAACTGATTGATTGATGCCATTTTGTACTACATATATAACAAAGGTCATCTTTGACGTCTAAACTCCATGTTATAAAAGTCAACAAGTATGCATTTAATTTTCAAAGGGTATGAAAACATTTCTAAAAATGACTCAAACACGATTATACTGTCAATGTGTGTTTAAGTTGATTTATCGTCTTACTGAACTAATAAACACAGTCTGTCAATCAGCCGGTCGTTGTTCCACTCTGTCTGCCAGAAATACAGCCTGTCTGTGAAAAAGGAACTTCACGTTTTGTTGGCAAATGATGTTAGACGCAGGTGAGGCCACAGCTGAGGTTTTGTGAATTGATGTGTCTGCCTTGCGTGTGCTATCATGCCTGGAGCCAGTCCTACTCTGAGAGTGAGAGGGCACTGTGTGAGAGTTACCTCCAATCTCCCCCCCGCTCCCTCGCTCTGTCTGAACCTCGCTCAGACACACAAACACACACTCAGAGTCGCTCATCGCTCCCCCGACTCCACCGTCTGTCTGAACCGAAGAGGGAGGAGGAGGGAGGAGGGACTTCAGTGACTGGGAGTGACAGACAGACGGGGCAAAAAAGGCAGTGCATTCCAAATGCTCTGGCAGAGTCTTCCTCACTCTTTCTCCCTCTCAGCCTGTTCTGTCATTGCAGCTTCTCGCTTTGAAGTTGAGTTTTTGTTTGAGAGAGAAACAAATGACAGTAAGGAGGTGTGTGTGTGTGTGTGTGTGTGTGTATGTGTGTGCGCGCATGGAGAGAGTGAGTATTTGTCAGGACAGGGGGTGTATCATTTCCCTCACCAGAGGGAAGGCTAGGTGTGAGAAAACACTGTTCCACAGCACAAATCACTTTCAGAGCTACTCTTTGGAGAGAGCTGCTGCCTCTCGCTGTCAGAACTGGAGGGAAATAAGAGGAACCTTAAACGACTTCAGTCTCACTTTGGTAGTCTGTACTGAGCACTTCAAGACACACTGTGTTAAAAAACTAATAACATGATGACAGTGGGGAGGACCCCTGCCCGGGAAGCTACACATTCTGCCGCTTGAAAAAACAAATGCCACAAAACAAGAAGGGCCGCTGACTCGGCATCATCTTACAATTCACTTCTTAAAACTATAATTTTCATACATAATGTTTACATTCCACATGAAGGTTGTTTTGACTTGAGGTTTTCATTTTCAACCTGATTTCTGATGTCTACACTTTTACTTTGGTATGGTGTCACTGTTCCCTGTTTTACGCTCTAAAGCACTTTAAGATAAGTGCTCTGACCAGTTAATGAAATAAACTGAACATTAACAAGACAAAGATAGCACACGGTTGATATTAATATGGACTCCATTACTTCACATAAAAAGCAGTTTTATGTTTTTTATGTCTTTATGTTATCTTCCTAATTAATATGTGTTGCATACGTCTTTAAATCTATAGTCAATTCAATTCAATTCAATTTTATTTATATAGCGCTATATCATAACAAAGTTATCTCATAGCACAGTCAGAGAGATGGATTCCCCCAATAACAATGCATTATCCCTGATACTGTGTATCATAAAGCCATAGAGCTGCCTATACAACCCACAA
>JAVQJF010065125.1:0-10365 GCA_036023855.1 Gadopsis marmoratus | reverse complement strand
GAGCGATATTGACAAGGGCCAAACTGTGATGGCTAGACGACTGGGTCAGAGCATCTCCAACACTGCAGCTATTGTGGGGTGTTCCCGGTCTGCAGTGGTCAGTACCTACCAAAAGTGGTCCAAGGAAGGAAAACCGCTGAACCGGCGACAGGGTCAATGAACCAAGGCTCATTGATGCACGTGGGGAGCGAAGGCTGTCCCGTGTGGTCCGATCCAACAGAAGAGCTACTGTAGCTCAAACTGCTGAAAACGTTAATACTGGTTCTGATAGAAAGGTGTCAGAACACACAGAGCATCGCAGTTTGTTGCATATGGGGCTGTGTAGCCGCAGAGCGGTCAGGGTGCCCATGCTGTCAGAATGCTGTGGCTGATCGTATATGTAATCAGAGCTGCAACATTTAGTTGATTAATCGATTAATCAATCAACAGAAAATCAATCGAAAACTAGTTTGATGATTGATCAACTGATTTGATAATTTTTCAAGCAAAAGTTTTGCTCGTTCCAGCTTTTAAAATATAATGCGTATCTGCTTTTTAATGAATTATTCATGATTATACATTTCTATTATTAATAATCATTAATTAAATAATCTATTAATTGGATCTATTATCTGTTAACTAGTTGCAGCCCTACGTATAGGAGACCTGAAGTAAAGTTTGAAATAAAAATTGCTTTATAGCTCATGTGTCTCAGTGACAACGGTTCAATACAGACCCTCTTTTACAAAAATGATGGTGATTTGGATCTAATAGATTAAAAACAAAGACTAGTAATTATTTGCAAAGGCTATTTAGCCAGTTCTGATTAACACAGAGAATGATGCTAATTTGTTTTACACCAGTATCTTCTTTCATATTAAATTATTCTGCAGCCTTGATTACTATGCTTTCCAAAACAAAATACTTACTTCCAGATTCCATTTCACACTATCAGGGTCCTTGAATGAGCAATTTTACAATCAAAGAAAGCTGAGCCAAGTGTCTGTTTGTTTGTTCCACACCATCCCTAACCTTCTTAACTCCGAGGCTTGAAAGCCAGAGTGTGACAGAATGTGTTTCCTTAGTGCAGCTAATAGAAATGGGAGCTTGATCTCAGAGCATGCAAAAGCAACACCACAGATTCTGTACAAACTTGGCCGATCTATCATTTTCCGCTCCCCTTTCTTATTTGGCTACTCTCATTGTGGCCTCTTTGATCTACCCATCACACGTTCTCTGAACTGCTCCTTTACGTTCCTCTTCATCCTCTTCCTTCAAGTACAGAAGGATGGGAAGGCCATTTATCTGCCCTATCTCCACATGCAAAGTGTGAAGATAATCAGGCAGCACTGCCCTGTGAGTCCTCTGGATAATTAGGGAGCATTGACAGACCACTGTGGGGATCTGCTTGTGAGCCTTTGGGGATTTGTCCTTCTGCAAATCCTTATTTGGTTGAACAATGTTTAATGTTACTGTTTGATCTTTTCAGCCTATCTTTAAATCTGTATCTCCCTTAAATTAGAGAGAATAGCCACTGAGTTAACAAAACCAAGTGACTTAGTGAGCTTGTATTTGACTTCCACAATTAGAAAGCTCCATATATGTCGGCAAAAGGACCTTAAAATGCAAATAATCAATGTGTGCCTCTTTTTTTTTTTTCCAATTCACTACACAGTGTAAAAACCAGTGTCACAAAGCAATTAAATGATAGTACCTGAACAACATCTGGCTAATGCGCTAACTTAGGCTGTGCAATTTTATAATAATTATAGTTAATACATTGAAAACAATTTTATCTGTTCCCGTCTGTTTCCTTGAAATTAGGCCAGATGTAGTTTTTTTAACTAAAATTTCTATTTCTTTGTTATACCAAAGCACAAGTCTGCGTGTCACTGACTATTTGTTTTCTGTTTCTCTCTCTCTTTGCATACTGGTTTGTGTGTGTGTGTTTCCACAGGAGGCCTTGATCAGCGCCTGGCTACAGTTCAGCGACAGCTCTGTTGCACCCCTAGACCTATACAATGCTGACTTTTTTGTGCTGACAGCCACATCCCTAGATGAGGAAGTAGTGACAGTGCAGCAGAACCCCTCGTGGAAATGGCCTGTCATTGTAACGGAGGCGGAGGGCCAAGGCCTGCTGGTCAGGGTAGAAATGACTGTTTGCGAGGTCTGCCAGAAGTTCAAGCGCCGCAGCATTCTGGCAGCGGGTAACTGTAATGTCAGGGTGAAGTTTGGCCATAGTGACAGCTCAAGGGGAGGGAGCAGTGACTACAGCCCCGATGGAGATGATATGGAGAACAGGGGCAGGCTCTCCCCCTCCCAGGACAGGACCGGCCTTGACACCCACTACTATGGCAGCTCCATCTCTGACATGGAGGATGGGGTGTTGAGGAGAGCCACTACCACTAGAAGCGCAATTGTGCGCAGACCCAATGGGGACAAACATTCAGATGATGGTAACCAGAACATGCCAATTGACTTTGCTGACTTCCCTGCACAGGTGGACCTGCCCCGTGGTCGCAATATGGACGATGACCTCATTCAGACTGCTCGTGGGCTCACAGACCTGGAGATCGGCATGTACGCCCTGCTGGGGGTCTTCTGCCTGGCCATCCTGGTCTTTCTCATCAACTGCATTTCCTATACCCTGAAATACCGTCACAAGGAGCTCTCGATTGAGGGCCAGGAGAGCATGAACCACGCCCATGATTGGGTGTGGCTGGGAAACGAGGCAGAGCTGCTGGAGAGCCAAATCAGCCTGTCGCCCCAGCAGGAGGAACAGACCTCCATGATGGACTCAAGCAGCGGCCTCGAGGAAGGCAGCCACCTGCTGAACGGAGTCTCGGCCCAGAAGAACGTGCAGGGCCAAGTGCACCGGGCGGCAGACTCAGGTTGCATAGCCAAGGACAGCAAAGGAGACTCACCCACTACCAAGAGGAAGCGAGTCAAGTTCACCACATTCACCACCATCCCCTCAGACAATAGCTACCCCACTGTTAACACACTGACTGGAAGCCACAGCCAGGACATTAAGTGGGTGTGCCAGGACGTGGAGCTGGGAGACTCCAAGGAGTTGCGCAATTACATGGAAAGGTTAAATGACAGTGCTTTAAAAGAGATGGCATAATGTACTGTGTACACTTGTAACAAACTCACCCTTATGCCTTTCAGAGGAAAGTGGGTCTGAACAGAAACCGGACCCCTAGTAGGTGAAAGAGGAAGAAATTTACTTCAGAATCACCCGAAACTGCCAAAAGGTCATTCAATTTAAGAGGATTGTTATGATTCCACAAGGGACTGAATCACTAATGAAAAATATGTCAATGAACGAGGACGTCCGGTGGATATGTTGTCATTTGTTTATCAGATGGTTACCTTTTTATCATTGTTTTATTGCTACAGGGTTTAGATAGAATCAAGTAAGGACTGATCTGCAGCAACTATGACCTGTGATATTCATAAGACATGTAGATTTTAAAAACGAACAGTAACATAACTAGGTAGATGTTTCGAATGTGTGCACATTAAATGGTTTTGGAAGTTTTGTAACATTTTGGATATTAATTTCCCACGCCAGATCCTTATTCTATGGAAGAGGTCAGGAAAGGCCAAAGCAAGCCAAAAGAAATGTCTGCATGTCGTTGGAAAGAAAAAAGAAAAAAGCTTTCCGTCTCATTCTCATCCTCCTTAACATGGCAGAGGACCTGTTATGTATATACCGAACAGTCTCCAAAGCATTGTATTGTTGCTCCATATATTGTATTTTCGTAACATTTAAGAAATACACAATGTGAAGAGTGCGTATTAGTTTTTATTGACCGCAGCAGGAGCCGATTACACATTCATCTTTGTATCAAGAGGATTTTATGAGATGCAATTTACCCACAAGCCACAACACAATCTGCTCCCCTTTAATGCTGGCCGGTGGAGGGAGGCGGTGGCTATTAATACTCTCATCTTGTCTATTAGAAGACAGTACCCTAACATGACAGCCAGTGTATGAAGGGGCTTTTAAACTACATGGTAATGTGACATTTCCTACCGCCACCCCCTCGTTTAAAGTTTTGTGAGCTTTGAAGAAAATGCCAATTAAGGTCTCGTTAACCTCTGTCCCATAGCCTCCAGGAAAACCATACTGACGAACAAACTGGGATGAAATGTACTGAAATGTACCCTCCATCTCTCGGGGTGGGGGGGGAGGGCACCGATACAAAGAGGGATAATTAGAGGGGAGGTGGGAAATGTTTTCTTTTTGGAAATGGATCTTTTATCATTAAGATAATTGTGCAAATAATAATCATCTCTGAAAACTTCCGAAACAAAGGCAGTCGGCTGAAAAATTGCATTTCGCTCAGTGAATGTTATTATCATCACAGTGGTGTTGGCTGATTGCGTTTTTTTTTTGTGTGTGTTATTATTTTCCATCAAGCAGCGAAATGTTCACATACTGTTGCTGAAGTGTGGATCATATTGTTAATCAGCAATGCTCCCAATATTAGCTTGGAAGAGGGGAGGTGAGATACTTCAGCAAATGGTGGCACTACCTTGAGTGTAATTAGGAATGCCATTTAGATTAGCTCAGTTATGTCAACAGTGAGCACTGAATGGAGGCCCTCGAGACACCTGTATGAAAGTTTAGTGGCTTTTCTACTTTTATTTAATTAGTTCAAGCAGCTTGTTGACAGATACTCTTTTCTACTTCTGTGGTGCTGCTATTGATCCACTGCATGCCGAGCCCAGAACACTGAATTCAAACGACAAAAACAAAATCCACAAATGGGAGTTCAAACAGAAACATAACAAGCCATGTTAGGCATTAACACAAATAAAGGGGCGGTACAGCATTTTGGGAAAAGATTGATACCACTCTGTCTATATGGTAAATATGCTTAGCTTAGCTTAGCATAGAGACTGGAATCATGGGGAAACAGCTAGCATGACTCTGTCCAAAGGTACCAAAATCCACCTGCCAGCACCTCTAAAGCTCATTAATTAGTATTGTATATCTTTTATATTTAAAGAAATGCATTAAGTGCAAAAATGACACATGGTTTTACAGAGGGTTGTGTGAGACTATTTCTTGTTTTGCGTTGGCAGGATTGTTAATTACCGACTTTTAGGGGTGGTGCTAGTGCTAGCTTCACTTCCACCACACAAACAGGACTTTTGACCAATGAGTGGTATCAATCTACTAAAGCAAATTTTCAAAAATATCTAATATTTTCTGGGGATTGTTAAGAAACTGGGTTTAGTCAACGTGAAAACAAATTCTCAACCTCAGCGTAGCCATTTTGCTTTTAAAGACTAAATCCACAATACATCAGTGCTAAATCAGGTTTTGGCAATGTAGCTTGCACCTACATGCAGGCGCACACACACACACACACACACACAGAGGAAAAGCACTCCCTACTCCCTCTATTGTCTCCGTTTCTACTCTGTCCTGAAATATTTGCTTTATTTTATGTCTGCGTTGCGATCTGCTGTCTCCTGTGTGATTTTCCTGCTTGTGTGGCTGCGGGGGATTGATGCAGGGTCCATGTGCAGCGTGTGCTGTGTGCTGGAACCAGGGTTGCTGTGCTCAGCCTGTGGACTGTGAAGGGCGAGGAGAGCTAGTGTAGGTCTGGCAGGGATTTAACTGTCAGCCACAAGGGGCATGATTGATGGAGGGCCCTGTGTAATTAAAACACCACTGTGACTCTTGCCATGACCATCGTTGGTGGCTTCTACCTCTTCAGGTAGGAAAAGAACAGCGCAGCCCATTAAAGAACCTCCATCTCCACCCCCTTGGGGTCCAGTTTTAGACATGTGTTCATAACTGCTGGGAAGTGGCAGGATATATAATGATTGTATTCACTTACATTCTTGACGCATTGTAACTCAAGACTCATTTCTGTTGGCCTTGAAGTCTTTACTTCCCTAAAAGGAAAAGAAAAAACCTTCCCCAGGCCTCCATCTTAAATGGATTTTTAATTAAATTGATGATGTGAGACCAACAAACTCTCACTAATGGTTGGCTGTGCTCCCTGTGGTCCTAATGTGCCGGGTCTGTATTTGCAATTTCCAAATGATTATTCACTGCTTGATTTATGTTGCTTCTGTTGAATTCATTTTAAAATCAGTTCACAGTAGTTTTACAGCGACTAACCAAACACAAACACGCTGTCTCAGAGGAACAAAGGAGCAGCTGACAAGGTCGTCTTGACATTCCGGTCTGACCAGTTTTTACAGATGGAGCCGCAGGGAACCGAAGACAACATTGTTCATGAGCAAAACCCTTGTGCCAAATCTGTATCTTGTAAACACAATCTCCCACCTGACCAGTGCGCCACAGCGGGAAGACAAACACCCGAGCAAACACACACCAGCCTTGTAAGAGTTCTTTATTGACAACACGTTGCCTAGCTAGTCCCTTACCTCCCTCTTGACCTCAACCTAATTCTAACCTTACAGGATTAGGCTGGCATTCTTCACTTTCTTATTGTCAACAAATCCCAGGAAGCACCAAAACCTACAATGTATCAGTGCGTCTCTCATTATTTTATGATTTTCCTTCCAGTGGAGTAATGAAGCAGCGCTGGTCCCCAGTGCAAGATGGTCAAAGCGAGCCTGCCCATCACAATCAGACCTAACACAATGTAATGTCAGTAGTGAAGGCATGCAGCTTTAAAACGACCTGCAACAGTGAAATGCACTGCGCGGCTGAATACTATAACAGATGAAAACATGAGTGATGGCAGACCAGATGTGACAGCGCACTTTGACAACATTATTATTAATTATTGTTATTACTTAATATTATGAACATTATTGCATGCATAGACCTTTTAAACACAAAACACAATTGTAGGTTGATTATTAGTCAAATCCAGTGGGGTTGGGTGGCGCGCTGGTGCTAGCATTACTCGCCTCTTGCTCAGTGGAACAAGTACCTTAGTGCTTGCTAGCCTAGCTCGTCTTTCTTTGTAAATAAACTATTTTTGGAAGCGCTGCTTTTTCTTACCCAGCTGCTTTTTCAATCCTCGCTTCTGAAACCCACGTTTGTGTGCATCTTGAAACTCCAACGCTACTGATATGTTTAATGATAATGGCTGTCAGTAATAATGTGAATATGTAAATCTTAAAAAAACACAAATTTCACAAATTTCCTGGTAATTTCCTAAAATAGCTGGACACCAGTTTTTTAGCAAACGTTACTGAAACAGGAGTTAATAATGCATATATGGGGAACAATGTTTAGCTGTGGATCAAACTTTGGTGCTCCAGTCACTATTTGGAACTGCAAGACCGTGTAGGTGCACATGTTCATAGTAATGAAGGAAAGTGTCGCACAGTGTAACATTGGGGCTTATATTAATATTATATAAATAGTTTTTCCAACAACAATGGTGGAACTGTATGGCTCTAAAAAAATAAGCTATATTAGACTCTGGGTACATCAAATAATTGTTGGTTTTGATTTTTTCATGGGACTTGTTGATAGTAAGAAACATATAGAATTCCACCAGCCTTATCCTTAACCTTATTCCTGAATCCAAGTCACCCTAAACAAACTGTTTGCGGAGACCAGCATGGTCCCCAGAACAGAGGTGCATCCCAACACCAGTGGACAATCGGGTTTTGCTTTTTACAATGTGATATAAATGCAAACTCACACACAACGGCATAAACATATGCACGACTAAAAGTATCAAAAACTCAAAAGGCAATAAATGACAAGTAGCGAGCGAAGCCTTTCAGCAGCATGGGGTGAGTACCCAACCATGTCATTTAGATATATCGGCCCAGGAGGACTAGAAGGGCACCACGCACAGGGGATAGCGACACATCAGCCAGTGCTGGGAGACAGGCCGGGACACTTATCCGCATGCCAGAAAACAATAGAAGATCAGAAGGCTATTAAGATACACCTGGCTAAAATAGTATTCTTCAGTGTGGCTGAGAAAGATTTATCTTGAAGCCTGTACTGTTTTATGGGAGTCAAGCCCCATTCTGTACAAATAAGATGCCCTAAGCCTGCACATAATAACTAAGGTTGATGCTGTAAATCCAGATGGATGTACTTTGCTACGGTTGCTTATTTCACAGATCATATGTCTAAATGAACACCCTTTAACCTGCCACTGTGAACAGTCCCTCAGAAAACAGTGCCAAGGCTGGCATACTTTCTGGAGCAGGAGATTGTGAGAGGCTCCCCATATGTATTCTTTTCCATGGCTCAGCAGAAATTCATTGGGGATTACATGTTAAAAACAGACCAACCCTTAGTTAAACAACTTGTCTCTTGTCCAACACTGTCCCATTTGGAAATTTGCACAGAAAAGGCCCCTGGATGCCGACCAATAAAGACAGCTCAGATAAGATAATTAGGTCTATGTAAATGCAGATGATTAGTACCTAGTAGCCATTTTTCTTTAATACTGTGTCTGCATTAGCTTATCTTAATTAACATGTGATGATACCTACTAATCCTCCAATTACTGGAGCAACATCTTCTGGAGCATCTGCCGGTCGCTCATTACACAGGTAAGACCCAGTAATGCATTTAAAAGCAGCTTAACATGCTGTAGATTATGTTAGACTGCCATGTGCCCCCAAAAAGTCATTTAGAGTTGACAGGGAAGGAGACAACATTTTCAACGTACAGCATAGAAAATGGTCATAATTAAGCAATAAACATAATGGACATGTAGATACACACAACTTAATTTTTTCTTAGTTCTTAAGACCTTTCTGCTTAATGTTGATACACTTCGATCTTATATTTTGAGAAAGTAAATGCTGCAAACGGGAATCTGCTTTCATAATCTAATATTTAGAATTTTGATTTATTGTTGCACTCTATGTTGGCAGTCTTTCAGCATGTACAAACCTTTTTTGTTTTAAAAAAACATTGTTGAATTTTATTAGTTGTAATAAAATAATAATAAATAAGAGAGTCTACAGTCATGCTTGTGGCTCTGTGAGACTACTAAGGTACAGCAACGCTTCGAGCTAAATACTCAACATGCTCACAATGACGATGCTAATGCTAAGCAGGTATAATTCTTAATGTCCATCCTTGTTTAGCATGCTAGCATAAAACATTTGTTTATTAGCACAAAACACAAAGTACAACTGCGGCTTTTGCAGATATTTGGACAAAGTATTGGACTACTGATAATTTGACCTGATGATGCCATTGAATGAAATGTTAATGGCTCACCAAAATTATTACCATTCATACTGAGGGAGACATGAACGTGTGTACAAAATTTCATGGTAATCTATTCAATAGTTGTTGAGACATTTCACTCAAAACACAAATGTCGAACTCATGGTGGCGCTAGAGGAGAAGTGGTACAGGGGATCACAAAGACATTAGGATTCACCCTCTGGGGCCCATGTATGTCTAAAGAATTTCATGGCAGTCCATCCTATAGTGGACCCACGGACCGAACATTGCGATACCCAACCCTAATCCATGACATGATCCATGGTTTAAAAATATATACCATCGAATTGATTACATAAACCTCAGAGGCAATGCATTACCTTGGCTCATAGAACATACAAAAAAAAACCAAAGCAGCAGAAGGTAGAAATGTATGCAGGAGGTGCTTTCTCCAAGGCACATAAACTCAAAATATTGGGAGGCCAGTACCAAACCTATGTATCTCGGTGTTATTGCTTTGCAATTCTGCCTCCATAACCACTTTTATGTGTCAGAAATTCCTCTCAACACGAGAAACACGCTGCCACACTAGAATTATGACCCGAAGGCATTGTGTTGGTTTCAAACATCAATCATGGCAATGTGGGCTCTGACCAAATTAAACAGGAAATGTCCCTCTTCAGGCCTCACGGCTGCGAGGGCTTAGCATTACAAAATGATCTGTGTTGATTTCAATCTGTGCCTGATGAAACTTAGAAGAAATATGCTGCCTTTCCAAATGGGAATGCAAGATGAGGCTTTACACCTATGTGTTTGCAGCCTTTGTAACAAACAGCCTGCCACCGGGTGTGTTTTTTGTAATATAAATAATTTAAGCACTCTACTTTGAGTTTCCCTTAAGACCAACAAACCATAACCTTAATCATGAAGCATCCTGGCAGGCTTTAAAGGCACAATCCATGGTTCACATGTAAACAACAGCGTCGCACCGCCACCTGAATTTAAAACACAGGACTTGAACATGTCATCACTCCAAGTTATCAATGTTTTCTTTTGCTTACAATATTTGTCAGTATAGTCGGCATCAGTAATATTTGTGAACACAGGAGTAAACGTATAGACACATTTAGGATAAAAGGCTACTCATTTTTCATTTATATTTATGACTTGTAACAAAGCAGGGCTGGCGTGCAAGAAACAACAATAAATATTCATAATAAAAGTGTAAAAAA
>JAVQJF010065123.1:0-26773 GCA_036023855.1 Gadopsis marmoratus | reverse complement strand
ATATATATATATATATATATATATATATATATATATATATATAAATAGCTATGACATCAGCAACTGATATGAATCTACATGAAGTGAACAAATAGCATTCATATATTTCAGTTTCCTTTGCTGCTCCGATAATAAATTAAATTAAAACCAGTCAACAGACACAAGATATAACAGGAACATGCGCGAGTCAACACTTTGAGATAAGGAGGTTTGTGTTGACAACAGTGAGCAAAGAAAGAACAACAGCTAAACCGGCCAAATCCTGAAACATCTCCTGACTAGCGAGGCCCCCTTTTCTGTTCAATTCAACTCTGAATGAATTTGCAAACACAAATAGGGACACCCTTGTTAACGGGTGGTCGCTCGTTATTAATCTCTCAAACAACTGTGACATTTAATGAGGAGTGTGACTGCTGTCGCCCGGGTCAAACACAGGAACCTTGGCTCCAGCGTCTTGACCTTTTTGGGGACAGAGAGGCGGCTGTTGTTCTGTTTTGAACACATTTATGAAATTCACACACATTGACTCGACTTCTCTGAGCTCGTGGGGATTAAAGAGAACGCACTGAGCGAGAGGGGAAAGGGAAAGGATGGAGAGGGAGAGAGAGAGAGAGAGCAGGAGAGAGAAGTGGGTAAAATGTCAGGGGGTAGTGTTGGAGCGCCGGTCAAATTCTCTTCAGAGACAAAAGGATCGTTGTGAATGTGATCCGTGAATGCGGAAGTCCTGTGACATCACAGGACAAGACATTTGCCACTGGGTAGTCCGTAATGTTAATGTTATAAGGTTCAACAAGGGGGTGGAATGGCGGGAGACTGATTACGCCTGTGTGTGTGTGTGTGGATGACAAAGCTCAGTGACGAGGAATAAATTAATAATACTGACGACGGATGTGTCTAGGTGACCAATATGTGCGTGTGGGCATGAATCATCGATTAAACGTGGGTGATGTAATATAGTGCCCTCACTGCATGAACTCGAATCGGCGCCTCTCAAAATTGCACAATGGAAAGATGTCTTCGTCTCTAACCTTAAGTTGTTGGAAAAGTTGTTATATCCACTACTTTAATGAATTGATTATTTTTTTTATCACTTTTCTCTGGTCTCTGTTCACAGACTGCCCCCCACACCCACTCTGCCTTCAACCCCCAAAGGAAGAAAGAGAGAGAGAGAGAGAGAGAGAGAGAGAGAGAGAGAGAGAGAGAGAGAGAGGGAGAAAGAGAGCGAGAGGCCCCTCTGTCTGCTGCTTCATTCGGTCTCATTAAAACAGTGAAGCTGTGTTCAGAGCAGGGCTTCAAGGCAAAATGGAAATGGAATGCGCACATGTGTGTTAGTCTTTAACTTAGTATACACTATAGTACTATAGCTGCAGCATGGCTGCTTTATTATGACTGAATCTGGTTTCTGTTTTTCACTTTGCTGTGTGTGTAACATGCAGACAATGCTTTTTATACATCCTTTAATCTCCCACACCACCCACCTTTTGTTCTTTTTTTGTCACGTCTTATTACTTTCCGTCACTTCTCTCCATTTTGTTTTTTAACCTTCCAGGCTTCCATTGTCCTGCTGTTTCCCCTTCTTTTCATCTTTTCTCCCGCCTCTTCTTTGTCCACGCTGTGCCATTTCCACGCTGTGCCAACCTCGGCAATGTGCAGATGCCAGAGCGCCGAAAACGTTCCTCTCTCACGCGGACGCAGAGGCTCGTTAAACTCAGATCTAAAGCTGTTCGTGTGGTGAGAATAAATAGAGATGAGTTGAAGTATCAAAAGGAGCTGTAACCACCCAGACTGTGGTGCAGAATAGTGTGTTCACAGTATGTGACTGTGTGTGTGTGTGTTGACATGCAAATTAGTGTGTGTCTTTTCCTCCTTTAAAAAGTATGTAAAGAGCTTCTTAGTTACTCACAAACTTAACTTAATTTCCTTGCTACTCTTTTGCCTCCCGTTACCCACTTTCTTCCACCCACCCTCCAGTGACCTTACTGCATTACCATGGAGTCATCAACGTTGGCGTCTTCCTCCTGTCGAGTAGGGGCCGGGGCCCGACGGCCTCCACCGCTGCTGCAGAGGAGCGTCAGAGCCGGGCGGGAGGCCTTAGCAGGAGGCGGCCCGGTGGAGGAAGAGGAGGAGGATGAGTGGGAGAAGGAAGAGGGGAAGGGAGCCACAGTGGCTCTGACCTTGCTGTTCGTTCCCAGTTGGCGACCCTGGTTTTGTGTCTGAGTGGAGACAACACACACAGCCATTGTATATCAAGTTTAATTCTACTTCGAATGGTATTTAAACAACGAAATGCACGGCCAACTTTGGCTGAATAATACAGTGTTGAGCTGTTGGTTTTGGGTACCCTTGATTAAAGAAAGACAAGAAAAGAAAGAGTGGGATAAGAGAGGGAGAGGCTCTGAAGGAGGTGGAACAAAAGAGAGATAAAAAATCAGAGAGGAAAAGATAAGAGGAGGAAGACATTAACAGGGCAAAAACAAACACTGTTAAGATCTCCACTGGAGTGAATAGAAAGACAAACGTCTTCTCTCTGTGTTTTGCCGCTGTAGTGAACTATTTGCATGTCAGCAGCCTTATCAACCCTGATGAGTCACGCTGCCAACAGCGACACACTTTCAGATCACAGTCAGCCTCAGATGTGACAAATTAACATTGAAGGAACAAATGCTAAGATCTTTCAAAGGGAGACTGTTTGTAAAGCCTGCACAGTAGCCATTACATTTTAAATACTCACTGACACATTTCCAATAGCTGAACTGTTATCTGGATTGAGATTGAGAATTTCGTTAATGTCTCATGTAAATTATGCAAGTTGTTCAAAACCTTTAAGGTTAATCTTTAGTGATATCAAACCATTACACATTAACTGTGTCATCTTTTAAAGTAAGTGAAGAAGATCAGAAAGTACCACAGTACTGACGCGTAAGCTAGTTTTATCAGCGTTTAAAACAAAAGAATGAGTCACAACATGATCTGTTCCTGTCTAAACACACAGCAGCTGTTTGACGCAATTAGATAATCTAATCTCTTCCTGTATTTTAGTCTTGAGTCCACATGAAGTTCTACCTAACTTTTGATTATTTTTGCATATATATATGTATATATATATATATATATATACATCTATATATAGCCATGATTATTATAGTGCTATAATCAGGTTGCGTACACACTGGTGCATCTGTATTGACAAGACATTATAACAAAACAGTTCTGCAGGTTCCACAGGACACACAGGTAATTGCTGCATCTGATTCATATAATTCCAGTTCCTGATGCACTTGTGTTTTGCTGCCAGTGTTGAGGTTGTTTAGAAAGGTAAGATGAATGTAGATGAAAACGACCTGTTATTATTAGTAAGTAATAAACAGCTGAATCACCTCTCTTAACCTGATCTGAGGAGGAAGTTGCATTATTTTTAGCACACACTCCCTGCACACAACCTAATGAGCTTCATAAAATTATTCTTCCTGCTTTTTGTTGTCAGATTGCTCCTGACACATGTCATAAACATTGTGCACGTTTATATGAGCAGCACATCACGACCTTTACACTCTCATCAAGCCTGTGTTTACCTGCCGTGGCTGTCTGCTGGCTGTGGGTTTAGGGCCCTCTAGTGGTTGAGACTGGTCTCTGTGGGCAGCTGCTGGCTGCAGCCTGGAATCAACCATCATCCTCATCATCATCATCATCATGATCATCATCATCATGTCCTTACCATCTTCATCACTTATATCTATAATCTTACATTATCACAATCATGACTGTCATCCTCATGTGTTACACGAACCATCCTCTATTCTATATGATCATAATTATCACAAAAGTTTATTTGCATCATATTTGCATCCTTGGTTGCATCATCACATCCAGCCCCTCTGACCTGTATGGGTATCGTGGACGTGAGAGCAGGCCTCTAGTCCTGAGGTGCTGGTACAGGTTACTGCTCAGAGACAGCGGGTTGAACACAACCTCCTCATCCAGCTGCGTGAGACAACCCTGATAGAAAACAAACGCCATTCTGGTATCATTTGAATGTCTGAACTTTGAAAATGTGAGCACACTGTTTACACTTTGGTAACATGCAAATATGCCATAGATATGACAGGCTGCTATGCTCGTTTGAGGCTTGTGTCAATGTAGAAATTGTAAGCATATCCTGTCCAAAACACACATTATGCCCATGAATATTTTGACAATTGTTTCATTCTAAGTATGGAAATAAAACTTAAAATCATTTCCTATCTTCAAAACAAAAGCGTCATACTAATTTTAGCAAATAAAGTGCAGTTTCATTTGATGAAATGTATCAAGCACTGTGTCCATTTCTGCATCTCTGCAGGCACAGTGAGTGACTGAGAATTAGGGGTATTTCTGGTCATGGTCATTATAGTTATGGGATGAATATACAATAATCAAAAGTAAAAAATAATACAGATTTGATGTGATAACTACTGTATACTGTAGTGTTTTATATCAAAATATACAGTTTTATCAGTTATTCTCAAACACCAAGTACATATTTGAATTTGTCATCATTGTTAATACTGTATCTGTACTACATCTATGCGTGTATATATAAATATATACATGGTATGCACCACCGGCAGATAGTTGGCTGATAGAGAAATTCTACCAGTGGCTTGAAAAGGCTGGACTGAAAGACAGCACAGAGCCACTAATCATGGCAGCACAGGAACAGGCTCTGAGCACAAGATCAATACAGTCCTAGGAACAGCTAAGATACTGTGCAGGACCCTCAAGCTCCCAGGCCTCTGGTAGAGGACTTGAGCCTGAAGGAGGAATGGACCATCCGAAGGGATGAGAGGGGAATTTATATTTATATATATATATAAACAGTATGAGGGCTGTGATAGATCTTTTTTTCTATAATTGGTTACAACTGGTATTGTTTCAGAGAAACACCTTCATCTTCAGCACTTTAAAAATCTGTCACCAGAAGTGCTTTTAGCAACAATATTTTTACTGCAGGAGAAGAAAGAATTGCCTCACTAATAAACGCAATAGTCAGAAAATTGAATAATTGAATAGTCAGAATTGTTTCGAAGGTGTGAAAATGTTTTTCGCCAGTCCCATATTCATCTGGGTATCCTGGTATCAGTATATGCATTTGTGATTAAATACTTGTTGACAACGAACAAAGGCAACTTAACCTGTATAACCTGCACAGAATCAGGAGCAGGTTCCTGCGCTGAGACAGGCAGTGAGCAGGGCAGCAGCAGCTCTCTGGAGACCACCGGCTTCAGAAGGAGGGAGAGAGACGGGGAGGGCTGGAGGACATAGTGACAATATACACCTGTACACAAACACATACACATGGTATATGAGTGCACGCATAAGGACTGATAGGTTCTGATAGATTCTCTCACACACACAGACCTGAGCCTCCAGCTGTAGACCTCTGTGCAGACTCCACCTGCAGCAGCAGGAACAAGTCACGACTCTGAAAGAGGGGGAACCAAATCTAACATCAGACACGTTGTTACAGTGAAGTAGAACTGTTCTATACTACTATTAACAAACTTATTCTAGTAGCTATTTTGATATTTTGGTTGGTAAAAGGAACCTTCTTTGCATAATGCAATGTTGGGGAAATAGATTGGCAGAATAAAATTAACAACATCCCAGAATTATCAGAGAATGCCGAGGTGTTGATGCAAAATGTCTAAATGTTATAATGTGATCCAAATGTTTTGTCATAATGTTTTTTTTGTCAGGTTAATAAAGTTATTTTTGTCAGTTTCTGTTAATAAAATATCTAAACTTGTAAAGACAACAGTCAGCACAGTCACACACCCTGAGTGTGTGGCAGAGAGCGTGGAACAAGTTGTGGTTGCTCTCCATTTCATCCCAGTCGAGCTGCCAGCAGGTGGTGGGGCGGATCACCAGCGGCAGGCCGTACAACACACTCTCACACACTCCGTCTGCACGCAGAGTCCTACAGCACACAAACACACACAACCTTGGTTAGCACACACATGTCCACAATACCCCGCCCCCCTTTGCAATAACTGTCTCCAGTCCAAAGAAAGACATTCTGCATGAAACTGCAGCACTCTGCAACACTGAAACTGCAGTGTGCAACATTTCCTGTCAAAGAAGATGTCATCTATCTTCTCTAAGCCCCTGAAGTCGTTTTCCGTAGAACTCTGGCTGCACGCCAACACACAACAAATCATCATGAGCGGAGCGATGGACCATGACATCATCCCTGTGACTGTCCTCCAGCTTTAAATGTCACTGCTGTAAATCATGACTCATCAGTATGTAACGCACACACACACACACACACACACACACACACACACACACACACACACACAGCACAATAACTTTCAGACTGATCGGTATGCAAAACACATACAAGCACACACACACACACAAACATACTCTCACCACACAGGCACACATTACATCCTACTGCAGCTCCTGAAAATGTAAAACAAACGCAAATCAGGGAAGAGGAAGAAACCGTTCACCTCTGTTAGGCCTGGATGTCTGCTTTCTATCATTGCTGCATGTACATGCAATACACACAGCACGCGCCTTTGTATGCGAAGTGGTGTGCGTATGTGTGAGAGTATAGTATAGCTTTTGAGCAACAGAGCTATTTATACCAGTATGAGCCAGCTGTCTCGAAACAGTGTCAGTATTTATAGACACATGAGAATACCGTCACAAAGAGAAAAAAAACCCACGAATTAACACATGAATCAAGGCTTTACATCTCAATTCATAACTTTGATGCTATTTCTGATTTGACTGTAAAACACTTGATTGTACTCACCACGTTTTGACGTATCATAGCAGGCAGTTTGGCTTGATGTACATCCACTTACATTACTATCATTAACTGGATTACATAGATATTATTGCTTTTAATTATGCATTTTTTAAATTATATGTATATATATGGGTGGCTGTGGCTGAGAGGGAAGTGTGGTCATCCATTCACCCCAGGGTTGGTGGTTTGATCCCAGCTCCTCCTGTCCACAGATGAAGCATTTTGAAGTGTCCCTGGGCAAGACACTGAACCCCAAGTTGCCCCCGGTGAAACCCAGCATGGCATCGGTGTGTGAATGTGTGTTTGTCTACCCTGGGATTGACTTGCGACCAGTCCAGGGTGTTCCCCTGCCTCTCGCCCAATGGGTTTGGCTCCAGCCCCCCCACCCCACGACCTTTTGGGATAAGCGGTATAGAGAATGAATGAATAAATTATATATGTTTTGTGTTCATTGGTAAGCAGGATGTGTTGTCAGTGACTAATAAAACATTTACAGTTATTGTGTGTTTAATATTCCTTGGAGTCGGTGTTATCGCCTGCCTCATTTGTGTTGAATCCCTGTCCTTACCTTATTTACCACTGTGACCCATCAGCTTCTACTACATGAAAATAAAACTGTTAAAGAAAGTTCTCGACTGGAGAGTTCAGGCATGGAGTTGTTTTGAGTGTTTTCCAGCATCAGAGCAGTTGACTCCAGCAACAAAGGAGACTCTTATGGGTTGGGAGAGTTTCATCTAAGAAATATTCCACTACTCCCTGCTATCAGAATGGAGCCATTCACAGACAGGCAGGCTTTTCCTGAATACACACAACATTACACACATTGGCCGACACAAAATCGTGCTTCATCTCTTGCTCACTCCAACAATCTAAACGGCGAGGCAGCATGGATGTGTCTGGAGACACATAGTAACACATAGTAAAGTTAACCTTGATTCTTACTTTCTTTATGTCAGCAGCCTGTGGCTTTGACTCAAATCACTGTAACTGGTTGTGTAGTTGTGAGTAAAATGCAAATTTCAGCACTAGTATTTTGCTATTCCTGTTACTTGAAGCTCTAAAAGTATATGAATGGATGCGAGTTGAAAGCAACAGAAACTGACTGTTTAACACATCTGGTCGTAGTAAGAAGCCCCTCCCCGCAGCCCCGTCTCTTACTTGATTGCTTTCAGTCTCTGTGGCGGTTGGCTCTGATTGGCTGATCCCCTAGTCACAGGCATGAAGTCCTGGACCGTCTCTGTCTTCACGCCCAGGATGGGGTTCAAGGGGATGAGGGCAGGGCTTATCAGGCGCTCCTGCATGTCACACTTCACGCACACTTCACAGGTGACACAAAAAATAGTGTGAAAAGACATCGGGTATTAACATGCCATCTGCAGCTATAGCTCAGCATTTCTACCCGATGTTAAAAAATTGAGGCTATCTTGATTCTGTGATTCTATTCTTGATTGTGATTTGATCTCAACATGAAGGTGGTGGATCTGGCAGGTTTGTCAACAAACAAGGTGAGTCCAGGTCCAGCTGAGCAATACTACTCATTTCTGTAGATTAGGACACAGCCAGATTCAGTTACATTCAGATTGCAATGTGTTCTGGATGCATTTCCAGACTTGCATTAACACGAGTTTATCAATCTGGACCTGGATCCAGATACAGATCGCAAATCAGTAGCAGGTGTAAATGAGGTCAGAGAGATGCAAAAGACCTGAACACAAAAATCCTTATTATGTTTCTTCCTGTCTTTAGTAGCAGCTTTATATTATCTGTAATGTGTGTTGACACCACTGTGTCTTTGTATTGAAACTGTGTAGAAGTAAACAGTATGCCGCTCAAAAAGTTCATTTTGAGCATTGTGTGGTACATGGTTATGGGTACGTTGGTCCATACCCAAACTAGTTTTGTCACTATCAGATGAAGCCAGTATGCAGGTATGTTTGCCTGTCGTACCTGTACCTGGAATGGGATTGTCCAGGGGGCTGGGCAGCAGGAGGTGGAGGTGCTCTCTGTCTCCCCCCTGCTCTTGAAGCCACGTCTTCAACACCGTCTCCACGGCGAACACGTTGTTTTCCACTTGCTGCAGGTCGAACTCTGTTCCCAACATCAGACAGTCTGGAGGCGGACACACAGAGGCATCAGTGTTTGGATTGAAGTTAAACTCTGAGTGTCGGTTAAAAAGATAGACGGTTTTAGACTCCCACAGCCGACATCATTTTTCATTACTTTGATCAGGACAACCAGCTGTTTTATTTATTCCAACATTTATTTTGACATTCTTCAACATTACAGCCTTGTTGTTTTAACAGTACATTTTTGTAAAGCCAA
Organism: Gadopsis marmoratus; assembly: GCA_036023855.1. Taxonomy (NCBI): domain Eukaryota; kingdom Metazoa; phylum Chordata; class Actinopteri; order Centrarchiformes; family Percichthyidae; genus Gadopsis; species Gadopsis marmoratus. The sequence continues at coordinate 17,649 of JAVQJF010065123.1, read as the reverse complement.
ACACGTTGTTTGGCAAATCCATGTTTCACACAGACATTTCTTGAAGTATGTTCCTGGGGAAAACACATATTATTGTCTATGACCACTAGATGGAAGCAAAATTCAATAAATCCAATTTACAGTATGCCCTCAGTGACTCCATAGACACTGAAGACTCTTTGAACAGGTCATCTGAAGGCTTCAGTGTCTCTGGATTAACCAAAAACCTTCTTAAGCTTGACTGGATGAGAAGGCCTGGCACTCATTTCCCGAAGGGAAGAACTAGGGCTGCATTTTGGACGTGAAGTGACTTTTTATTTAAAGAAGACAGACCATGCAGCGAAAAAGCAGCTTGTCCCCGCCGGGCCTAAACTCTGCTGTAACTTAGATGTTAATGTAAATCTTCTCTCATTTTCTGTACTTACAGTGACGAATAATCCGAGAGGACAGAAAGCAGCTGCACCGCTCTCCTCTCTTTGCTGACTGGTTTTCACTTTTCATTACAGAAAGCCCTCCTCTCTTGTTCTCTCTCTGCTGTCATCCCCCAATGTCCATTTATTATTGCAAACTAGACACAAACCTCACAAAATGCACCTCTTCTCCTTTTCCCCCTATCTGGTGATTAATATTTAATGACCCATCAGGAGATAACTAATAGGACTAAAGGGAGAGGAGGGGATCAGGAGGCTCTGTAAGAGCGAGGGATGATACAGATGGAGGCGAGGTTGACAGAAGGGGGGATAAGACCGAGAAAGAGCAGAGAGGATGGATGAAGAAGAGACAAAGTATTTAAATCCTCCCTGCCAGCAACTTTTAGGGAGAAAATGAGAAACTTTAAATTCTTAAATATGTCATTGCTTCTTTCATCTGTCAGAGGCAGCTACAGCACGGAAGCTATTTTCGGTTCCGGGCCAAAGTTTCTAAAAGTGCTTCATCCAGAAATAAGTACTTCATCTGAGGGGAAGGAATTGTGTTTGCTCCGTTTTTGCTGATGGACGTTTGTAGACAGATCCCTGCTGAGTGGAGGCAATAAGGATGAAGGAAGACAGAGAAAGAGAGATGCATAAGAGGGGGACAAAGCATGTACTAATGGCACTTTTGCTTTACAAGTTCTCCTTTTGTGTGTCAAAAAAAGCACACTACAAAGTCCAGCATTCAATTCGGACACAGGCCACATTGCTCTTGCTCTTAATATGGAGTAAAGAGCTGGTGGGAATTCTCTGACATTTGGGCTCAGCAGTAAAATAAGGCCTGCGTCCTACTGTATATCAGCCTTGCTACCCTACTGAGAGAAGACAGAGTGGCTGCAGAGAAAACACGCACAGGTTAGGAAGAGAGAGAGACAGAAAAGAAAAAGGACCTTAAGAGAAGACATGTACGACCAAAGGAGGAGCGCAGGGAAGAGCAAGAAGGGATGTGTTCTTGCCTTAATGGAAATGGAGAGATAAGAAAGAAATCCTTGAGAGATGTACAGAGATTGGGGGAAAACAAGTTGAAGAAAATCAATTGCCATTCCCTCAGATAATGTCTGTCTGGGGAACAGGAATGGAGAGATAGTAGAACGTAGACATTCTACAGAGAGCCAGAGCAGAAGGAAGAGGGAGAAAAGACAGAGGAAGATGAGATAGAGAGGAGACGGATGGGTGAGGGATGATGGACCACACTGTCAGAAATGCTTGTAATTAGACCACGGAGTGTGTATCTGTGTATGTTTGTGTCTGAGTGTGTGTGTGTGAGATAGATAGATAGAGAGAGAGCGAGAGAGAATGGGGTGTATTGCTTCTCACAGCAGCATAAATAACTTAAGACAGTCCATCTTGTGTGTGCGCGTGTGTGTCATGATGGTTTCCACAAAGCAATAAAAAATACAAATAAATCTAATAATCATTGGTCTCTCCCAACGCTATCTCTTCGTGCCGCTTGCTTTTCCTGTCCCTTGTTCTCTTGGTCTATATCCTCTCTTTCTGATCTGTTAGCATAAGAGATTAAGAACTGATTCAATTATCAGCCAGGTCAAATTCAGTTTCAATTCAATTCAGTTCAGTTTTATTTATATAGCACCATATGATAACAAAGTTATCTCAGGGCACCCTTTCAGAGCAGGTCTACACTGACTCTTTATTACAGAGACCCAACAATTTCCACCATCAGCAAGTACTAGGTGACAGTGGCATGGAAATACTGCCTTTTAACTGGCAACAACCTCGAGCAGAACCAGAACCAGGCTCTGGGTGGGCGGTCATCTGCATCGACCAGTGAGAGAGAGCGTGACCCATCCCTCTGACCTACATGTCTGCATCTCATTAGCATGTTCTCTGTGTGTCTGCACGCATTAGAAAATAAAGTGTGACGCACATGCTGAGGTAAGGATGCAGTGCGGCAGTCGAATTTCATTAAGTGTGTGTGTGTGTGTGTGTGTGTGTGTGTGTGTGTAATACTGTAGGGACCACGATAACTCCACATATGAATTCGTTCATGGTGTGATCTACAATACACACACTGTGTCTACAGAAGAACCAGACTATACATACGTCTCAATAAATCTTTCAGATGCTGCAAGTAAGATCTCAATAAAACTACAATGTAAAATGATACATACAGCTTCTGAAGGAGAACCTTCGATAGCAACTCCTGTAAAATGTACACATGGCGTGTTTAATGGTTTATTTTACTTTACAGAGTAAACCTTTAAACTGTTAAATCTGCAAACACATTATATTCAAATTTTATTTGAATCCATGCAGCAACAGAACTACTAACTCAAGTTTGTGAGGCTCAAAACTAGACTCCTAGGACCTCTTTATTTTTTTTATCTTGTGGCATTTGATGCTGCACTGAGACATATTTTTATATTAACAATTAGTCTATGACACAAATGACTATGTGTAATGTGAAAACCTTTGCTTTTAGTGTGGAGAATTCTCATCAGTTTCCCTTGGTTCTACTAAGCGTTTTAGCATCTTTCAGCACGTTGTTTTTGCTGGACTGTTTTGGTTCACTCTCAGCGCACTCATTAGTCTCATTTCTGCTGTACACTACCTGCACAGCACCAATCAGCAGACAAAGTTAGAGACGGGCTGGTCGACATAGTGGAGCACTTAGCAGCATTTTTTGTTTTTTGTCAGGAGTTGGTGGAGACCAAAACCGAGCTGAAAGGGGACTGAACATTGGACCTACATATGTTCATCAGGTGACTAAAATCATGACTCACAACAAGCTAATGTTGCTCCGTGTCTGCTGGATGAAAATTTGTGTTTACAGCTTATTCTGCTCTTTAGTTAAGTCAATTACTGCTTTAAAAATTAATAAAAGGAGATTTGCTGCTTACTTTCACATTAGCATCGCTCTTCTGTCTCCACTGGTCTAATGGCCTGAGAGTCTTTCCTGTCCAGATGACTCATTTATGATTCCAGATCTTGAATGATGTTGATGCACACCTAAGCACACAACGCTTTAGTTGACACCTTAGTGGTACAGCGTGGCTGCTGAATATCTGGCGTGGTTGCTTGTCACAATTTTACAATTTGAAAAGGGCTGACATATTTGTGATTCACCTCCACACACACACACACACAAATAACCTTAAAACACAAACTGGTTATGATGAAAATGTAATGAGCTGGCACTTTTCATTTGGGGGGGGCTAGAAAATCGCAAATATTAGATCTGTAATGATCATTGTGAATTCAAAATTGTGTTCAAATTAAAATGGACCTTGGGCCCTACATCGAGAAATCCACCTAACCGATGATGGCCCCCTACATCTCTTAAAACTCCAAAGGCATCAGTGTGAAACTGTTTCTGTCTCCACAACCAAATAATCACTTGTTTTTGCATTGCATGTTGGGAACTGGAATAATATAATAATATATAAATCACTCTGGGGAGATAACTACATCCCTTGCTTTCTTCTCCCTTTCAGTCTCTTTTTCTTACACAGGTCACTGTGCTGTTTCTTTTCCTGACCCATACCACCCAGTAATGGTTCCTTTTGCTCATTAGTACAATGTGCATCATCCTCATGACCCTCGACCAATGTAACATTAGCTTGGGTGGGGAAATTAGTGACGCAGTCAGCTAATGCAGTACCAGGAGAGGATGTAGAGCACTACTCTAAAACCCTGCTTTCAATCATTCATTTAGATATGGATTAGCTATACCTGATACAGATAATGGACACTACGCTCTGTATTGGTGCTAATCTCCATGAAAGATAACAGTAATGGAGAACTACTTTAAAGCTTTACATTAAAACATCAATAGTTTGTAATTCCTTGTTCTGTTAAATCTTTGGAGTTCATGAAGTTGTTTAGAATGACGAATTAAGATTACTTGATCCAATTTCTCTCCAAGGTCTCTTTAAGGCCTATTTATCCATGTGCAAGATAAATCTTTATATATATTTCTGACAGAAAGACAGATACCAAAAAACAGACAGATACCAAAAAAGTTGGAAAAGGTGAAGAGCTTCTTTCTCAGCGATACTTACAGGGCTTATTAAAGGATAATTGAAGATGATTACAACTTGGATCTTATTTTTGTGTGTTTGGCCATCAGTTCTATTGGTCACGATAGCATCGTACTCACCATGTTATCGCTTTTAGCTATGTAACCCATATTTCCAAATCTCATTTAATTCATTTTATGGTACAAAATTAACACCCCAGTTGAAATAAAACAAAATGATCCTAACATTCCTTTTAAATAACAATAATAAAATACGTAATACTTTTTAGTTCTGATTATATCTTAAAATAGCATTATCCTATTAGAAAATCTCATATTATTATTATGATTATTATATAATCCAAGTAAAAATATCCTAACCTGGCACTAATGTATCAATTTTATATGGGGATGAGGCAACACTGTGATATCAACCTAATGCATCCTCTGACACAAACCTCAGAGTGTATATAAACATGAAAGCAGTGTTGATGAATGTCTGTCTGTGGAATTTCCCTCTGACATCTATATTTGACTCACAGAGCGACACACACTCTGTCCTTGTCTGTCAGTGTGAGCATTAATGATGAATAGCTCATTGATGTAGTTTGAGACTATGACAAATAGGACATTGATCATCTGCTCTGAAACACGGGTTCTCCGCACACCAGCGGCTGTGTTAATCGCCTCGCAGGCACTTCTGATATAGCCATGCGGTCATGGAGGCAATTAAAGCAGACAGACACTTGAAAAGGACAAGAGGACAAGGGGGCAGCGACGGTGCTGTCATCTGGTTGTCGTCACTGAGGACGAAGAACAAGAGGAGAGATATGGTGAGAAATACTTGAACGAAGGTCAAAAAAAGGGGACATTCTTTTATGACGGGTTTCCACATTCTTGGTGTTTTGAGTCTGCACATATGCGAAATGCAAGTGGATGCACAAAGAAAATATGTTTGGATGACGGAAAATAAATTCATACCTCCATTTTCCTGTGTTTCATTTGTGCTGCTAATGAGATGTTTCCGGTAGGCTACCAGAAATCCGTCCTGTCACCAAACTAATATTAAAGTTAGTGCATAAAACCTTGGTTGTTAAGACAAATAAATCATGTTGTAATGAGCGTGATGGGCAGAGAAGAGAGAGGGGTAAAGTGACGGCAAGAGATCAACTTCCTGGTTTCAAGCAGAATCTGGAAATAGGAGAGGTTAGATGGAAGAGAAGGACTCAGAGTCTCAGAGAGGATGGCGGCTGGACGATTTCTTTGAAGCACTTGAAAGGACAGAGGATAAGAGGAACTCTACGGACAGCATTCACGGAGGCACATACCACAAGGCAGGGTTACAGAGAAGGAAAGGAAACCAGGAAAGATGATGAAAAACGATAGACTTTTATGAGGACCTAACAATGGCAACAGTTTATCACAGTAATAGAACGATTACACCCCAAAGAAGTAAACATTCCAGCAATCAGCAAAAACCCCTCTCTCACAGTGGCTTAGCCTGACATCACCAGACCAAACACCAATGAGAATTAGCCTGGGACCTCTCGGCTCATTTTCGATTTCCAAGGGGCGTTCTCAACGGGCACAGACCAAAATGCCTCTGAACGCAATTGGATAGACCAATCAGAGCAACAAAACATGTGATTTCAACAAACACTTTAAGTGCAGTTGGTTGTTTTTCTTATGCAGAAAATATATCGTCCAGTTTGTTTAACACTGACGTTCCACATCAGCGGTAGCCATCTTGGTTGTTTATGAAAATTCCTCAGTGGTGCTCCTCTGTAGGCTACAGTCATCGTATCAAACCTGCCCCATATTAGATACAGACCAGGGCCTGGTCAGAGGGAAATCTGAATGGGAGGGGGACCAGACGCATCCACCAGAGCAAATAAAACATGAGCTCGCAGATTCATCTGGTTCCCAGGCAAATAATGACTCCCACGCACTTTTGAAAAGTGTTTTGAAGATGTTTAGTATCATAAAATCTCTTCAAACTACAAAGGGCCATGTGCCCATGTGAAACAAGGGAAGATGTTGGTGACTGAGCAGACCTATAAAAGAGGGTGCAGAGAGGCGATGGGGGCAGGGTCCAGAGATTGGAGAGGTAATAGCAAATAACAGACCTCTCAAAAGAGAATGGAAGAATGACCTTGATGATGCTTGAAAGCCAAGATGAGAGAGACACAGAGATACAGATAAAGAAGTCAGGAAAAAGGACAGAGATTTTGACCTCTTACAATCGGTGGCTAGAGAAAAAGAGTGAAAGTAATGGAGAGGAAATGAGATGAAAGCAGAGGAGGAAGTGAGCGACAGAAAGATTTGTGAGAAACATGAGCAAAAGATCGAGAGGAGGAACAGAAAGTGCACCATTACAGAAGAGATGAGCGGAAAACAGTGGTTGAGAGAGTGATATTTGGAAGGCAGCGGCTGCATGGGAGATTAATTGATGTCTAATAGATATCCAATTCAAGAGTTTAGACTAATTTTGGTGCTTGCCAACACATGATCTAACCTTAGGCAAATGAAACAGAAATGAGAAATTGAGAGATTAATTGCTGTCTTGTGATGATAAGACAATCCTAGCAGGTTGATTTATTTTTGCAGTAAAAGCACAGAAATGAAAACAGTTTAGCATATTTCTTTTAGCAACATTAGAGGTGAGGTTCTAGGGCAATATAGGTCTGCCCTAGTAAAGCCCTACTATTGGATGGATGGCCATGAAATCTGGAGCAGACATTCAGGGTCCCCTCAGGACGAACTGTAATACGTTTGTGATCTCTTAACTTTTCCTCTTGTTTTGTCCAGTTTTAAGACTAATAACAAGCCCAATCAGCTTCAGCAGTGCTAAGAAGTAAACGTTATACACTCTTCCACCTCCAGGGATATGATTGACTGAGTAAGATAGTAGCAGACATATGAAGGTAGACAAAAGAAAGTGGAACACTACGTGGAGCCCTTTCTTTAGTTCTCTCTGTAATTATTTGTTTCTCTGCTCACACTCTCACCTGCCATCTGTTAGTCTGAAACCACAACAAAGAATAAAAGACAGAGCAAGACAGGCATAACTGTATCAGTTCTCTAGGCCGAATACATGTATCTGCAAACCGCAACTACAGGAAAACCGCTGACATTTCGGGGGGGGTGTAATGCAGCAACCAGGCGATGCACTACAGTATCAACGTTGCTCCATGTTTTCTGTTATGAATTTGTCTGTAGGACAACTCGGACTGAAAATAGTTAAACGGTAATATGGAAACAATTAAAAGATTTATATGAGATGAGATTGACATACAAACAAGATTTTAGGAGGAGTTAGACAAGGACAACTGTGTGTGCATGATGCGGAGCAACCAGCCATCTCTCACTGTGGCACTAATAGGTTCCATATCCTGGTGTGAAGAGTGGTGCCAGTCTCCATCTGTACAACCACCTGCTGCTCTGCTAACGTCACACAGAGGTGTGAACAGCCTGACCTTGGCACCGTGTGTGTGTGTGTGTGTGGCAAGATGAAAAACAAGCATCTCTGTTATCAATCATGTTAAACTATATTTATATATCCGTGCATAAAACAATGGAAAATACAGATTCTGTCCTCATTCCTGCTTCATTCCTGCTATTCAATTTATGGCGTTTTGTGTGTGTGTGTGTGTGTGTGTGTGTGTGTGTGCAGTGTGCTTCCAGTCTGTGCAAACGTTGTGCAGTAGCTGCGGATGGATGTGCGCTAGTGAGTTTGCAGGTCTGGGTGGGGTTTCCTCCCGAGTACCTTTATGCACTATTGCTCACCACATACTAAACTGAACTAGCTGACTGTGATGGAAAACTAACTTAATGTAAGAGACAGAGAGAAAGAGACTGAGAGAGCGGCCCTGGGTTGACTGCAGGTTGTAACAGTAGCTGGGAAGGAAACGTCTGGTGGAAAGCTGTTTTTACACAGAACCAATTACAGAAAAATGTAGAAATTATGTTTATTAACATCCTACGGGAGTTGAGTTTACACTGGAAATAGCTGCACACGACTGATGCACTGAGGTTACAAATATCCTTGGGTAACATACTATACTATTTATTTAAACTACAAATGTATTCAAATCTTTAGATTCACTGAAGAGGGGATACTGAAAAAATTGCCGAATTTTAAATCATAAAATGAAGCAAAGCCAGACAGTGTTTCTGCGTTGAGCTGCAGTGGAAGGACAGCAACAAAAAGAGAGAATTTTATACTAAAAGGACTTTGCATTTGATTCGTCCAACCCTGACGTCTGAGTATTAACTATTAACTTCAGATAAACTTCTGGATACATTTTTGCACAGAGGGAGGACTGTGGATTGCTTACATTGAAAGTGCATTAGGAAGGGATCTTTTTATAATCAGAATCAACAAGAGGAATGATTGCAGCAAGAGAAACTTGTTGAAGTTTGCAAACTCCACCTACCAGCAGCTCTAGTTCGTGTCCTGTATTGGTCTGTATTTTCTTGTTGAGCTCTGAGCTTAGTGTTTTTAATGTATGTATGACTTTGTGTTGTGTCTCTTGTGTATGTGTAGTTTTATGTATTTTAAAGGCCCATCGAGGGAAGGGCATCGCAAATTATATTAGGCTATAAATAAAGGTTATGTGCTGGACTATTTCCAAACATTTTCGTGAAATCCTTTTCTTGCTAGCTAAAAGAGATGTTAGAGTGGATATGTCAGGTGGAATGCTATTTGGAGCCCAGTGCATGACTATGAATGTTTTTATGTTTTTAAGGCTGAGCAGATTAAGGCTTAAGTCTCATTCGGGGTCAGGCTGCAGAGACACTGTCCTTCACTGTCCAGATGACCACAGTTAATATGTTTGCGTTCACTCTGCCGCAGCATCTCTGAAAAAGCTCCATGTTTTCTGCTCCGTAGGTCTTCACACCCTGTTGTGAGAAGTCGCCTCTGGGGATCAATGAAGTTTCACATTATCATTGTAATGTAATACAAGAAATATGGCTTGTTGTGAGCATTCAGGATGAAGACTTGGCTTAACGTTTTATAATTCTTGGCTGTGGGCCAGTGGATTATAATACTCCACTCTCAAGGGACGTACATTTTCTGAGTCATAATTCTTGCGATTCAAAAAGGATTTGGGGGATGTATGCTGATCCAAGTGCAACTGTGTGGGGTGTGGAAATGGCTTAAGTGTTCCAAAGGAGGCAAATAAGGAGAAGGAAAGCACTTCTAAACAAAAAGAGCATTACTTATGCCACCGGTGGCAGTCACAAAGATAAAAAAGCGTAGCACTGCAGGCAGTATAACAGTTGATATGATTACACAATACTGAACACCCACAAGATTGGCAACATATTTACATTCAATTGTGACCTGATTTAGAGTGCGTACACCGAAAACAGGCCTCTGTGTGTATGTATTGTTTACTGCATTTATCTTTGCAACATTAACATGCTGATCCAATGCGACAGAGACTAAACATGACTTAATTTCATGTGTAAAGTAAATGTTTAAAAGATTAAAAAGGGTCATGGCAAACTCTTGATACAAATTTCCTTGCAGCCTACATTTCACTGTCTGGTTTGGAAGCAGCGTTTAATTCAATGGAGTTTAGTTTTAATCTAAGCAGACCCACCTCTAGGAAAATCACAAGTGGTTAAGGCAGAGGAGTACAATAAATCTAGGTTAATGCAACATAAATCTACGGTAATGCAAGAGAGATAACTTGAGAACAAGATAAAAGCAGAGAGGAAATGGGATACTGCATGGACAGGCTGCAAAGTACGAGGGATGAGAGAAAGAGAGAGCTGGAGACATGGCTTTCTTTTCCACCTCCTCCTCAAGAAACACACAGGATAAGGGAGGCAGAGGAGGAGGAGAAAAGAATTAAGTGGCTGGAGAGGGAAGAGAAGGAAAGAGGAAAAACTCCTCTCATCTCTCTCTCTCACGCTTTGATGGAGCAAGGCAGATCCTGTGAAGCAGGGTGTGATTGAAAAGAAGACAAGTGAAAATTATATGGCAAAATTACATTGCCAAGGACCACACACACACACACACACACACACACACACACACACACACACACACACACACACACACAGAGTGAAGAAAATGTGCAAAGAGAGATACTCAGGAGCCACTCATTCACAAACAGTATATGTATTCTAGCACATAGGAGCATTCATACAGACACATGCACGCTCAATCGCATAAACTTAGCCACAAAAACTGTCATCTGTCCTTTGCAAAAGCTACTTATCGCTCATACAAACTGGACAGACAGGAAAAGAAAAGCAATATCTGGAGGGGAAGACACTGAGCTAGTGCTGTGGACAGTTTGCGAGGAGAGAGAAAGAGAGAGAGAGGAAGGGAAGAAAAGTAAGAGAGAGAGCTAGATTGCAAGGAGAGGAAGAGGATTAGAGGAGATATAATGGGCTGTAATCCTTTTCTATTGAGAGACTGATCCAAGAATCGCTGACGGGGTGTCAGTTTGAAAAAGCTCTTTGTTCAAGATATGAGTCTGAATTAAGGCTGCCTCTACCTTCAGCTCAAATGTCTCAGGCAAAACAAAAAATAGCACTCAAGATTATCTCTTCTTTCCCGTAATGTGGTTTTATGAGCAATTCTTTTAATTTTAGTAATAATGTTGGATTACCAACCAAACACACACATTTGTAATATTCTTATTAGTACTTTTATATGTGGATTTACAGCCATTTTAAACAACTGTAACATCCTCTAATTTATTCTCCTAATTACCAGTCACCCTCCCACACTGCAATTGTAAAACGGCATAAACTTCTCACTCATGTGATTTTGTAGAATTGTAATAATTATATCAAAACTGCAACATTAATTTGACCTCTCCATAAATCTAAGCAAATTCTGTTTGAATCATGAATAGGAATTGTTTAATACTTTCTAAGCAACTCAATCTCTGATTCCCATTTTATAAGACCAATTTAAGTACAATCCTGTAATATAAAGAGTAATTTCTGCTCCCTGATGCCTAAAGTGATATAATATGTTACAAGTAATGGGTCCAACAATGTTAGGTGGGTACAAAGTACAGAGAGATAGAACTTTTGAGTTTAAATTAACAACCATCTATACAGACAATATGGCTACAATAGCAACTTTTTAAAGAGTATGAATTTAAATGAATGTAATGTAATGTGATGAAATGTTTTCAAAAGTAACGTACAGTCAGGTGGGAGCCTGTTGCATGTGCACAGTCACATATTCTGAGCATATAGAGATTACTTTTACATTTGGAGGTCGATAACGTTTGAAAACCGAGCAAAGGTCAGAAACCACATGTGCAACGATGATAATGGGATGCCGGTTGTTTTCCAAATTTAACCATAAAAGTTCTCAGTTAAAGTGCCACTTACAGGATGAAAAGGAACTGCATTTTAGGGTCTTCATGACAGCTAAGTGAAGGGGATGTAGCTCAGTGGTAGAGCTATACTGTATACTGCTATACTGTAAGCAGTTATGAGGTCCTGGCATCAATTCCATTGCACATCAAGCAAGAAATTCTTCTTTAGCATTTATTAGCTGAGGAAAATAGTGAAATGTTTAAGTTGCACAATAAGATATGGTAATGTGATTCTCTGGTAAAAAGTAAGCGGTCCTGTCATCACCGTGCTCACGGTCATAAAGCTGTGAACCTCTCGGAGCAGCATGCCGTCTGAGGAGCCTGGGTGCGTTTGTTTTGGTGTGTGAGGAAATAATGTTTACTTCAAAGCTCAGAGCTAAACTAGAGAAGCAATAAAGGAGGTTATTGTGTGAGACAGATGGGCGGATGAATGGAGGGTGGATCAATGACAGGACACCTCCACAAGCAATCTACAAAACAACATTCTGTGGATATTGTTTGAATAGAATAACAGCTGTCCGTTGAAATTTTTGGGATTCTGGATTTTGAGACTAAATATGTGCGGATGGAATGACAGCGTTGTCACTTTGAGACGCATTTGCAAACTGGGTATTTGAAGGAAATAAATGCTTTGACAAAGCTGGGAAGTGACTAAATCGGTTTGAATGAATATTTGTCCAAATATGATGACGAGGAAACAGATTTTGGCAGCCGTTTGAAAGGGATTTACAGTGAGTTTTAAGAGGCATGCGTCACATGGATTTTCATAATAATAATTGTTATAAGGCAAAGTCTGACAAGACAGAACAGGGTTAAAAAGACACAAAAAAGACCTTGATATGATAAGTAAATCATATAATGTGCTTCATATAAGAGATGTCTTGATATGTGGATAGAAAATTTTTCTTTTCTCCTATTGGGAGAAAACTCACTGGGATGAAAAGATGGAAAACCACTTACAGAGGACATTGAATGAGTGCAGGCATCAAAGTTACTAAAAACTGTACACAAACATACACTCTATTAAAATCAATGTAACATGCTGTAAGCAGTTATATCTCATTAGCATGGCCATTTAAGCTCCATCAACTGGTCAATGTGAAATGACAGCTGCGTAGCCAAGTCAGCTGATCTATTTCAAATTAGATTTTCACATTTGTATTAGAGCAGAAAACGTGGCTACTGTTTCAGAGATAATGGACTTATATCATCCTCTCCTTCTTATCTCTGTGCCGAGAGCTCAATTTCTTTGGAGTTCTTGGGACAGTGACAGAGGGAAGGAGAGAAGAAAAGAGGGGAAAAGAGTGAGAGAAATATGGGTACGGTCTTCGGAAATACAGAAAAACAAAAAGTACGAGAAAGGGAGGGAGGACCAGGTCTTGAACAGAGAAGCACCGAGAGAGAAAGAGACACGTTGTACTTTGTGCCACCTGATTTCAAAGAGAGATGACAATGCAATGACCATAATATTCCTTTGATAGGAAGGATGGCTTTATGGTTTCTGTGGCAGAGTGCCTCATTTTTTGCTCAACATTTGCTTTTTTTTTTTAGATCTTACAGATAGGAGTGCATTTTCTTATTATTTCCATATGGGTAGAGAGCTTTACTGAAATGACTAGTCAGTGAAACTACATTTGGTTTGTCAGGTAGGGAGATTAGTTTTTTCAGAGAGATGTATCTCAGTGGAAATGTCTATTTCTGAGGGTGGAACAACTTCCTAGTAGTAAAATCATTCATATGCAAACTCCTGCTGTGATCCACTGACATTCACACCATTTATAGACTCATAGATCTGCTGTTTTCAACAAGGCTTCATTCTGACTTTTACACAAAGATTGCCACAGTCCCCCAATACCTCTGTAGATATCAGACGTTGTGTTTTTGCACATGCAGATACTTCTCCTGTACTATACAGTTGCTGAATACTTAAATAATGTATCAAATAGCAGTGATTAGCTGTTAAAAAGCTGAGGTAAACGGACATCTGCACACTACTAGAAAAGACGCAAAAATGCCACTGTATACAAATCTGAAACTGAGTTTATGCAAATCTTTGAAGAGAAACAACCACTGGCAATGCTAAGACTTCTTGTTCCTTTAAAGGATGACTGAAATCTATCAAAGGGTGGTAGGATACAGGAAGCAGGCAAACAACATTTTCACCACATTTCAGCAAAAACACAAACAACAAATATAGAGCGCAGGATGGAGTAAAGTGGATCGGTGATATCAAGCCTTCTCAACTTGTGAAAAAAATGACGTAGATCAAAGCGGGCTCTGAGAGATGGAGAGCTAGAGGGATGCAGCTCAGGGGAGGTGGGCCCAGGTGTTCATGGGAGACTGTCAGACAGTATTAATCTATCACTGTAGCTGCTCCAGACGGCGTTTGTGTGCTTGGGTGTGCCTGTGTGTGTGCATGCCTGTCTGTCACAGTGGGTGTCCTCTAGCGCTGACAGTGACTTTGCAAAAATAACACGTCTTACTCCCAAAACAGATACTTAATTTTTAGAACTCATGATTCTGTCTGGAGAATAAATATAAGTTTTGTTTGGCGTGTTCTTGCACGAATGTGTGTACACAGTGTACTTGTGTGACGCCAAATCCAGATTGATGTCTCGAGGCTGCATTGCAGTGTGATGCATGTTTAGAAAATAACAAGACCTTAAGCAATGATTTGGAATTCAAGCCTGAATGGAAACTGTCTATGTGCAGCAGACTGCTCATGCACACGTACATACACACACACACACACGCACACGCACACATAACCACACATAACCACACATAGCCACAATATGGACACAGAGACACATGCTCCTTGTCTTTGTAATGAATTCAGGTCACTTGCATGCACAGCAGCAGCAGCAGCAGAAAGAGAGACTTCAGAGTCTGGGCAAGAGTTCGTATATCTCTAGTCTCGAGGGAGGAAAGTATTAAAGTGCTCTGTCTGGCAGCACCTTTCTTTGGCATGCAGAATAAATGGTGGACCCAATTCATCGTATTGTCTGTGCCATACTTGCAGCTAGCACATCCCATCCTCTGAAATTTCTGTGTCACATCGAGTAAGTCACAAAACTGTAAAACCTCTGACATCACTTAGACTTTAGATCTATCAGGCACTGCACTAGCTTTCATCAATGAAATACAATGAAAGCTGTCTGAACACAGGACAATGTACACGACTCCATCCCATTGTACGAGGGGATGTAGCTCAGTGGTAGAGCGCGTGCTTTGCATGTATGAGGTCCTGGGTTTAATCCCCAGCATCTCCATTTACAGTTGTCTGCAGTTTTCCTTAACCGTTCTTGGCGGAGCAAAGTCAAAGGGTAAATCTCAAATCCTCCTTTTCCTTTTGTCTCTCCTAGCAGGGATGTACGGAGAGACACAAGGAAACCATGCGAGGAGAGAAGAAACAAGGAAATATACTTGTAGAGAAATGAGATGTCCTTTCCTCTGAAGCATCACGTGACGCGACATCCATTTCTGATGATGGCAGAAGCTGTCAGTCGGGTTATCAGCTGTAGAGACTTTTGATGGAGTTTGTATCTGCACACTTGTGCACTGCGTTAATACAAGTAAAGGCGAGGCACACAGTTAGCACAGCAGTGTTTTCTCTCTGTAGCCTGTTACATGTTTTAGAAACACTTCATATGTATAAATTCTGTATTTATACCGTGTGCTGCGCAGAGGGACAGGGGTAATTTTTCTTTTTCTTTAATTGCATCTCTATTTATTGAAATTCTGATTGTGATTTCATTATGGAATTACCCAGAATATGATTGTGGTGTCTTTTGAACATGGGAAATGATTAATTATGCTACATTTCAAATAAAATTGAATTATGTAACTCATATCAAACCCGACACCCGCCGATTATGTAACTCATAATAACCATAATTAATTCATAACCCGACACTCTCACACATGACTGAATGGAAATGACGATAACTTATGTACAAAGTGTTTCTTGCTGACAGACAGACTCTCCTACTCTCTCTGATGTTAATTGTATCCATAATAAGAGTTAATGAGGGAAATAACAGATCATAAAAACAAAATTCTTTCTAATAAAGTTGTTTATGGTTCTTTTGTTGTTCAGACCTACAATGAGCACAGATTAAAATAAATAAATGCAAATAAAATGTAAAAGTGGCCCCGCATTTCTGTAACACGAGACAGCTTTCACAGGTTAACCTCTGATTTCCACTGTTAGCACAAACATCACTCTGTTCTAAAAAGCCAGGCGTTGTTCCCTCCACCCCTCTCTCTTCTGCCTCTAGTCCTGGTCTGAGGTCTGAGCACTTTTGAAAATGACAGATGTGAAGCCAACAGCTGTAAAGTGACTACATTTAATTAATTTTATCAACAGCGCACACTGAGGGTTCAGTGTGTACAGTACAGTGTGTCAACCCTGAAATATATGTACGCCTCCCTGGGGCAATTTGTTTTGACCGATCAGCCTAGCATCCCCTTTTGGCCAGCTAGCGTTATTTTTTGATATAATGAACTGGGTCGTTTCCTCTACTTTTACCAAACTCTGACCCCAATTTCATCATGGGGAATAATAAAAGAAAGTTCTGTTCTGCACTGTCTACTATCGTGGAGGAGCCACATTCCCCAGGGAGCACTTTTTATGTTTTCACTGCAACAGTTATTATCTGTCTGGCTTTTATGACACATAATCCTATGTGTCTACCATGTGGAAAAAAGATTTCCCAGAAAATGTAAATTTCAATATTGAGATTATGAGAAGTGAGAAACCTTTAGTGAGAAAATTTTGAACAAGGTAATTTTTGAGAATAGATGCTACTCTTTCTTTTTTTTAGATCATTTTGGGGGAAATCTTGCCCTCAGAGATAAACAGACCCCAAGAATAGATGCCATTTATTCTGGATAAATAGTAATAATTCATGTTTGAATATACCCTATACATTTTCACTTATTTGATGATACTTAATGTGGTCAATTAAGATTATGATTAATATATATCATCAGTGTTAAAGCATAATATACCAAAATACACAAAACAGAGTGTTGCACAACTTGTCAAATCTGTTTCAGTCAACATGTTTGGTTGTTCAACTGTGAGGAGGAAAACCAAAACCAATGCTGCCATAATCATCCCCATCTCTGTCTCACTCTGCTGCTCTCGCTCTCTGTTCACCCTCTCTCTCTCTCGCTCTGTGACCCATTTCTCTGTCTTCTCCCTAGTGCTCAACTGTACAATTACACAACAGGCCGGGGATTCAAGGATATAATGGGTGAGTTTCAACAAAAACAGGATGCTTATCAAGATGTTGGCCCTAAGACAAACACACACTCATTTGTACTTTTACACTTGCGATGAAACTCATTTGACATGAAGCCTTTCCTCCCTCCTAACCATAACCATCACAACTACATGCTTAACCTCAAACCTCAAACCTCATCCTAACCTTAACCTAAACCTAAACCTAAACCTAAACCTAAGCCTAATTCTAACCTTAACCCTTAATCAAAGACTTAACCCTTAAAAAGCACTTTGCAGAAGAAAGGACCTCCCAAAATGTCCACACTTTCCAATAATGTCTTCAGTCTTTAGGTGTAAAACTCAAATTGGTCCTCACAAAGGCAGATGTACAAGAGCACACACACACACACACACACAGTTATGTAACAACCCTTCTTTATTCTAGACAAGAGTTGTGAGCCCTTTTCTTTCCATGAGATAAGTGAGTGACAATGATGGGAGACAAAGAGAGTGAAAACATTAGTTAAGTCTCACTTTGGTACAAAGTGAAAAATGGATACTCCACCCACTTCCTATAATATACTGCACTCTGTGGACTGACACACACACATGCACACACACACACACACACACACACAC